>JABUQX010059035.1:30000-37500 GCA_015478945.1 Trachelipus rathkii | reverse complement strand
TTCATCATTTGCTTTTAGTACATTCAACCACGCTTCTTTTTACTTTTAACCGCTTGCTTCACCTCTTCATTTCACCACTCACTGTTAACATTCTTACTTCCTACCTTAGCACATCCACATACTTCTTTTGCACTGCTAACAATTGCTTCCTTCATTTGCTTCCAGATTTGTTCAATTTCAACTTGTTCACATTCAACTGATTTACTAGCGAGCTTCTCACATACTTATCCTTATTACCTTGTTCACTTAACGTCTCACTCTTATTAATTTTACCCACTTCCTTCGTATCACCTTCCTCCATCCAAGCCCCCACCAACTTAATTTTAATAGAACAACATAATGACCAGAATAGTCCCATCCTAAAAACCCCTCACTATTTTAGCCATCCAACACCATACCCTTCGAAACATTCTCCTTCTTCACCAACACAAAATCATCAATACTTTTCACTTCGATACCATCTCTAACCTACACCAACTCTAAGTATACTTAATGGAATACCTGTGTTTAAGAAAGTATTACGTTACACACCATTTATTTCTCTCCTCACAGAATATCCAAATCACCTTCCTACCATTCTCATTTTCTCCCGCCCCCCCAAAACCACCTGTTTAATCCATCCTTTTTGATTCACCTATCCAACCATTCAGGTTCCCCAACACTATTAATCTGAAGCTTCTACTCACCCCATCCAAAAACAGTCATTTCAGATTATCCAAAAAATTGTACTCTTCCAAAAGTTTCCCTCAGATGGACCATACGTCACAACACACATACCTTGACCTTTTCAAACTTAAATTTAACCATTAGAATTCTAGGACTCACACACACAAAGTCTACCATAGCTCTATACCACAAGTCACTCATATATATAATATATATATATATATATATATATATATATATATATATATATATATATATATATATATATATATATATATATATATATATATATATATATATATATATAGTATATATATATTATACTATATATATATATTATATATATATATATATATATATATATATATATATATATTATATATTATATAATATATATATAATATATATAATATATATATATAAATGTATATATATATTATATAGTATATTATATATATACTACTTAACTATAATATCTATAATATAATTACTAATATATATATATATATTAATTATATATATTATATATATATATATATATATATATAATATATATATACTATAATATATATTATATATATATATATATATATAATATATTATATTAATATATCATATATATATAATATATATATATATATATATACTGAAGGATTCAATATATATACATGTCAATATAATAATTAATATAATTCTTAATTTACTTAAATATTTTATACAAATGGATATAATATTTAATATATGTGATTTAAGACTTGTTCTGTTATAGATAAAGTATTTGTTTGTATGTTACATGCTTATTTCATTAATAATTAAGCACCAATTGGAATTTAACTATTAACATTTTCATTTTAGCTTTTTCTCTCTTAATTTTCATTTATTAACCTTTGTGTAGAAATTTTCAAACCTAGAAAGAGTGACGCCTTTCATATTTCTCACAGGCGTCTTCATGAAATGAGAGAGAGAAAATTAATGGGACCAAGATGTGATGATTGTAAATCTACCGAAAGCTGTAGATGGCGTAGAAATCCTCAGTATAGGAGAGGATCTCCTCACTTAGGCTACCATCGTTCTCGCCATCGGGAACCGTCTCAGCACATGTTTACTTCTAGACCAAATAGTCCAATAGCCACTCCAAATGCTGCTAAACCTATGGGAATGATTTATCACACTCCTCATAGTTATGTTTCATATCCTTTTTGTCAAATTGATGAATCTACAGTAGGACCTTTTATACCATTCATTCAAACTCCAATATCTTTTGTATCACCATCAGTTGTTGGAACAATATCGACCCCTGTTGACAACACATCCTATTATACTGGTGACCCATTTGTAGTTCTTCCTTCTAGTTCTGCAGAAACTTCATTTCCCCAACAGCAACATTTTCTCCCAGATATGGAAGATATTTCTTCAAAATCTCAAAATGAAAACAGATTTCTTTATCGAAAATATAGTGTTAAAAATGACCACCTAAAAAACACAGATGATGATGGACAAGCTACACCACCACCACCTCCACCACTTAGAATTCCAGTTTCTACTTTACCATGTCCACAAGATGCACCTGGCATTCCATTGCAAGATCCAGTCTGCCCTTTTCATCAGCTTTCATCCACATGGTTAGATTTGATTTCTTTTTCTTTTCTTTTTTATTATTCTTACAACATTTTAACATACATTGTTTAATTTTTGTACATGATTTTTTTTTTTTTTTTAAAAAATGAGATTAAGGTATCCCTCTCAATAAACTAAATAAAGAATATGAAATAAAACTAAAAATTTTGTGCCAACTTTTATTGTGTGAGCGTACTATTACAAAAGGTATTAGAATTAATAATTGTGAGAGAAAATTTAGTCCACTCCTGATAAATTTTTGTTATTAAGTTTTTTATTGAACAACTGAAGAAAATGCAAATGCGCGAAATTTATTATAATATATATATATATATATATATATATATATATAATATATATATAATTATATATATATATATATATATATATATAATAATATATAAAGATATATATATATATATTTATATATATATTATATATATTTTTATTTCTAACAGCTGCATATATTTATATTTATATTTATATTTATATTTATATTTATATTTATATTATATTCTATTTATATTTATAACGATATTCGCATAACTTTTGTATTATAATTTTATATTTATATTATATTTATATTTATATTATTACTTTCATATTTATATTTATTTATATATTTATAATTATATTTATTATATTATTATTAATATTATATTATATTTATTATTATTTTATTATTATTTATATATTATATTATTATTATTATTATTATTATTTATTATTTATTATTATTATTATTATTATTATTATTATTATTATTATTATTATTATTATTATTATTATTTATTATTATTATTTTATTGCCCCTGGGCTACTTTTATATGGGGAGTCCAAGCCATTTCCAGAAACCTAGCAACCGTCCACCTGGCCGAACCACAGGTCTCTTAGGGGAGGTTGATCTGATGTTTGTTCTGTATGGAGTTGTGAATGGGGGGCACTTCGTAGTACGGTGTTCAAACAGTTTCAGGCTCTGTTTTAAAGCATCTTTGCAGAGTGGGGATGAGGTGTTGTTGAGGTTTGGAATCTAAGTTTGTTTTGCTTGAAGGTCCGGATGATGCCTGGATCTCAATCTGGAAAGGGAGATCTGCATTTTTCGTGGGAGTGTATCTTGTGGAGGGGATATTTCGGGTGGGTGGGAGTTAATGGGGTTATTTGTTGGGCGGTTGTCGAGGTACCCTTGCGTGAAATGTGTATGAATATGTTTTGGATAGAGGGTCTTATTTGGGGGAGAGGGGGGATGGTTTTAAAGAGTTCGCCATAATAGAGGGCTGCAGAAGAGGGAGGGGATTTTAAGCGATGTATTGTGTGCTCTTGTAAGTAGTTATGACAAGGGTGAGAGGAGTCGCGAGTCTTGGTGTAAAATTGTGTTCCTATCATATCAAGATGGTCCTGAATTGGTAGGATTTTTGTTTCTTCATGCAGGTGCTGAATTGGGGTGGGTTTTTAGGCAACCTGTTATTGAACGCTGGGCGGTGTTTTGTATTTTTGTAGTTTATTTCTATTAGTGGGGGAGGTTAGTGGATACCAGACTGTTGATCCATAGTGATTGTAGTTTCTTGAGAATCGCTTGGAAAGTTGTTGACGACACAGTGTGGATGTTTCAATACTTGAAATTGTGTCTGGATAAGATTTTGGAGGACATATTCCAAATTTCTTGCTTGCTGCTACTATAATGTTGTTGAATTGTTGTGTAATAGGTGAAGTGGGTAGTTGTCGGCGGTTATTCTGAGTATTTGGGTTGTTTGGTTTAAGGGGAAGAATGGAGTTGGTTTATGCTTACTTGTGGTTGGAGGATGAATTGGTGTCTTGTCAGTTGGTTGATCAAGGTGATAGATGATTTCTCGGCAAGAGGCTGACATTCTGTTGGATGATAACCAAGCTTCTAGATGGTTTAAGTAAGTCTGAGTGAGGTTTGTGGCAGTAGGTAAGGAGGGGTCTGATATGGTTATAGGTGTGTCATCTGCGTAGGTTCAATTTTTCAATTGGCAGTTTGGGGGTAGGGATATAGCTGTAAATAGGTTAAACAGAAATGGGGATAAGATGGTACCCTGAGGGATTCCATTTCTTAACTTTAACGTTTTTGAGTTTTGGTGCTTGTTGGATACTTGGGCTGTACGTCCAAATATAAAGTTGGATAACCATTTTTTGTAATTGTTATGGAAGGGAGAGTTGAGAATTTTTTGGATTAGAATGTGTCCGGGTATTGTGTTAATGGCTTAACTGATGTCTATGGCCAGGAGTATTTTTCTGTGGGAGGGTGTATTGTTTAATCCATTTACGATGTTTTGCGTGATGTTAGTTAGAGCTGTTAACATAGTGAGATTTTTTAAAACCGTGATTGTGATGAATTTGGGAGTGGAAGGTAGTTTGAATTTTGATAAGTATGATTTTCTCCATTAGTTTGCACAAAGAGGAGAGGAAGGATATGGGACGGTATGAAGATGGGAGAAGGAGATCTTTTCTAGGTTTTAGTTTAGGATATAGTTGAGAGACCAGGATTTATTGAAGATATGTGATGAATGATATAGTTGTTGGTCCAAAGTGTTTTATGTGTAGATTAGAGATATTGTTGGGCCCAGTAGCAGGGGAATTTTTTAGGGTTTCAATAAGTTTATTTATTTCTTGTGTAGAAAATGGGGGGGTTAGGATTGGCTTCTAGTTGTGTTGTTTTGAGTTTGCATATTATTGTTCGTATTATTATTAATATTTGTATTCTAATATGTTATAATGATTTTGTCATTTTAAAAGGTGTTCTACTTACTTGTTTGCCTCTGAATTACCATTGCAAAGAATTGTATGTAATATATATATATATATATATATATATATATATATATATATATATATATATATATATATATATATATATATATATAATATATATATATATATATTAATATATTTTAATCTAAATATATATATAAGTATTTATTATATTTATATATATAATATATTATATATACTAAATATATAATATATATATATATATATTTTTTTTTTTTTTTTTTTTTTTTTAAAGTTATCACCACCGCTCACGGGCAAAGCCCTATTCAAGGAGGGGGTGTTACACTCAACAAAATTTCAACTAAGCGCAAAATACGCAGATGAGCACAGACGCGGGCTTTAAAGTTAGAGGGTAAAGTGAACTAGAAAGTACAGGAAGATGGAAGAGAATTCCACAGAACAGAGGTGGCAGTAAAGAAGGAGGCGCCGCAGCGAACTAGTCTGGAGTTGCTAACATCAACAGAAAACTCATGTGCCGACCACAGCACCCCTTGGCTACGGAGGGCGTCTTAAAGGAGCGCGGCACGGCGAGTGGAAAGTTTCCCTCGAGCACCGCCGCTACGCGTACCTATAGAAAAGAATAAAGCACCAACATCGCGCCGCAAAAGATAGAGGTCAAGTGAACTAGAAAGTACAGGACATTTTATAAGTCTTTGAGCATTTGCCTCGACCCAATCCAAAAGCCGGCTGAAAACCTAAGCCCCCCCAGATATGAGAGCAGTACTCCATACAAGGGCGATGAGACCCTGTATAACTGGAGTAACTGAAGAGGAAAAAAAGTCTCGCAGTCTAACAGAACTCCCAGTTTCTTGAGGCCGCCCTTAGCAACCATTGTGATGTGAGGTTTCCAAGACATTTTTTTGTTTATGTTAAGGCCAAGGATGTTTATATTGTCAACAGGAGAGACGAGAGAACCGTCGAAAGATGTAGGAAAGTTAGAAGGTGTTTTAGAGAGGGAGATTTGTTGAAGTTGAGTTTTAAAGAATTAAATTTACAGGTTGCGCACGACCCCACCCGGAAAATCTATCCAGATCAGCGAGAATGGAATCGGAAAGATTAAGACGAGAGCAATTCTAGAAGTAAAAAAAAGAGCAGAATTGAAATGTGTTGAAGAATGAAGGGTCGTCAGTCATCGGCATATGAGTGGATAGAGTGTTAGCTGTGCAGACGAGAAGATCATTAATGAAAAGTAGGAATAAAGTAGGAGATAAGACAGAACCCCGAGGAAGCAACCACTATTGACAGAGAAGAAGAAGAAGTCCCCCCATTGACAGAAAAAGAAGAAGCGATTTGGAAGAAAGCTAGACATAAGTAAGCAAAGAGAAGGAGGAAATCCATAGGAGGGGAGCTTGGAGAGCAGTGACGCGTGCCATACCCGGTCAAATGCTTTGGATATGTCAAGCGCCACCAAGCAAGTCTCCCCGTAATTCCTAAGGGTGGAAAACCATAAATCTGTTAGATAGGAAAGTATATCACCAGTAGACCTCGAGCGCCGAAAGCCGTACTGGCGATCGGAAAGAAGTGAATGAGATTCCAGATGGTCTAAGAAATGAGAGTTGAGAAGGGTTTCAAAGATCTTAGATAGAATACAAGTTAGAGCTATAGGGCGATAGTTAGAAGGATCAGAGCGGCTTCCTTTTTTCGGAATAGGTTGGACACATGCGCACTTCCAACACTGAGGGAAAGTGCTAGTACGACCCTTATTGGAATAGGATGAACGAGAGGAGGGCCCCAGCACGGAAGCACCAACTCCCTCAAAACTCGAGGAGGAATGCCATCCGGGCCACCCGGGCCACTCGCCTTCCTAACGTTCATAGATTTCAGGAGCCCATGCACCCGATCAAATGTAATCACAGGCAAAAGCATAGGACACCTGAGAGGAGAAGGAGGAGGAAGAGGAATGCCAGAATCGTCCAGGGTTGAGTTAGAGGAAAATAGGAGGCCGAAGAGATTGGCCTTTTCAATTGGAGAGTTAGCAACAGAACCATCAGACCGAATAAGAGGAGGAAAGTTAGATTTACAGAAGTTTGTTGGAGATGTTTTTGGCAAGAGGCCAGAAAGATTATTCAGTAGAACCAAGGAGTTAGCGCACTTCGTCTCCCTGAAAGTCCGCTTTGCTGTCGAAGAGTATCCCTGCAACGATTTCTAGCTGAATGAAAATTATCTGAGAGTGATAGGAGAACGAGAATTTTTCCACCCCCCGATACGGCATTGTCTCTAGCCCTTGAATGGCCAGGAGAGAGCAATTACGAATCAACAGGATTATGGGGGTAGAAGATTTAGTCGAAGAAGGGAATGAACCTGCTCATCCCATCCACGATTACAGCTCCCACCTTATCGGCAGAAGCGATAGCCGTTCACCGGAGGAAAAGCAGTCATTCCAATTATAGTTAGCGTAGAAGCAGCGCAAAGCCCCCCAATCGGCCC
>JABUQX010059035.1:10000-12500 GCA_015478945.1 Trachelipus rathkii | reverse complement strand
ATGCTTCTCACGCCTAAAATCACCCAAATAATGACATTTTCCATATGAACTTTTCATACAAAACTGACAAAAATTTATATTTGAAGGAATGGTTTTGAAGCAAAGTTTAAGTCGCCTTACCAGAATGTGCCTTTACAAGATGTGGCTTACATCACATATTGAATTGTCCTGGAATTACCAGAGCAGAGATAATGAAGTTAAGCTAATCCCTTATGGTAAAATGACTAACCAAAGCTGCTGAAATGGCCTCCCAGTTTGAAACGCTAGTGTGGAGTAAAGAAAAAAAATTATGGTTTGAACTATATACAAAGGTTAACAATTGCAAAAAATTGAATTGTTTTTAAATGGGGTGGCAGGCATTATTTTTGTTCTTACGGCTAATTACCTACTCAAGGCAGAGCCCTTTTTTCATGGCTGAACAATTATAAAGCTAAGAAATTAATGAAAACCCCATCCAACTAATGCAAATCTTTTAAAGGTGGAATGCAAACTGAGGTTTAAAGAGAGGGAGTACAATGCAGCAAGGAAAAAGATGATGTCACATGGAGTTTAACAGATAAGAGGCTCTTGCAATAAGAGGTACTCAATGAACAGGGCCTGGGATCTCAATATTTACACATCAATTTCATGAGAAAGTAAGGATACCGCTTGGTGCGTTGATGTGAACTGCGAGAGTTTTCACTCTTGAGCACTGTCATTGTAGTTCCTATATAGTAAAGAGATAGTCACCTTGTCCACAATCATAAGGATAGCAAAGTCAGGGAGTTTGATGGTAAGGAACAATTTATTAATGGGCCCTATCAAGGAGAGCAAATTTTTGGCAAGTGTGTTAGAAGAATGAGGGTTTTTTCTTTCTTTATAGGCATTGTCTCTATTCTGAAGGGCATGAGAACAGGTGCCATCAACCAAGACTTTGAAGAGAAAAGATTTAGTTGAATATTGAATGAACCGTGCTTATTCCATTAAAATTTAATGGCCCTGCCTTTCGCAGATGTAAAGTGTCATATGAGTCAAAGAGATTTCATACCAATGGTGGGTAGCAATAGAAAGTGATGCAACTTTCCTCAATTAACGGCCAATTAATAGTGCCAGAAACTACATATAATTAAGCAAGCTACTGAGTTTGTGGTCAGGTTATGCACAAGAGGGGGAATGGTGTATTTATTCTAGTATCTAGTGGTGTAGGATATGTCAAGAGTGGTTCAAGACATTTGGTTTTGATGACTGAGATTTTGTGTATAGTTCCATAATCAATGGTTCCAGATTGTTGATAGTACTGAATGATTTTTGTTCCTCCTCCCCATGTATCAGTTGAGGGGAACCACGCACCCAGTGTTGGTGTAAGTTGAAGTCTCTAAAGGGATCTCAGGCATTTGAATGAGAAGAAGCAACAGTTTTCATGAGTAGTAGGGGAAAATATTCAAAAATTAACAGTAAATTTTTTATCTGTTAGGGTTGCGTAGCAAAACACAAGGTAATAGTAGTAATAGTAGTAGTAAGGAAGAAAGACCTTAATAGCCATGGAAATTGAAGCTGGGATATTCAAGGTTTTGAGACCATGTTGCATGGAGTGTTAAATGTTTATATAACACAAGAACTTCCCATTAGTCTGAAATTGTGAAATAAGTTGGTTAGAGGTATTAAGGCTATTGAAGAAAGAATCCTTGGCTAGCTAGGTCTCAGGCAGAAGTAAAAGGTTAAGATGAGAGATAGGGAGGGGATATTCCACTGATTGAAATTGGCACAGATTTTCCAGAAAAGCCATTGTCAAGTCAATAAACTCAATCATGGGACTTGAAAAAATGTAAGCAAAAATGAAATATTATAGATAAGCTTATAATATAGTAAGTAGTTCTACTTTTAAATCTTGGAATTTTTTAATGTCCAGAATTTTGAAAGGATGTTCTTTTTAAGGCAGTGTTGTTCTCAAAGTGTGATAAAAGTTAATTTTTATTTTATCACCAATAAAACAATGTTAAGCATTATTTCCATATATTATTGTAACTGTTAACTAAATTGAATTGTCGTAAGTAGAGCAACACTATATTAAATTTGTATGCTATTACTGATATATATATATATATATATATATATATATATTATATAATATATATATTATATATTATATATATCTATATATATATATATATTATTATAATTATATATATTATTATATATATATATATATATATATAATATATATACGTATATATATATATTATATTTATATATATATATATATATATATAATATATATATATATAATATATATATATATATATATATATATATTATATATATATATTATATATATATATATATATATAATATATATATATATATATATATATATATATATACAAGACCAATGTTATTTCATTTATTCAAATTCGCTCAGCGCGCTACAAACGCTTAAAACCCCTTATTCTAGAAACAGAATGGTAATTTGCTGTGTGCAGGAATTTGCTTCGCTGCTCATTCCGCAAGAAACAATTAATTT
>JABUQX010059035.1:2500-5000 GCA_015478945.1 Trachelipus rathkii | reverse complement strand
CACGGTGACATCACATCCTTGTCTCAACCCTCTCTCCACTCCAAACATCTCACTCTCCCCTCCTAATACTCTCACACACATTCTGCTATTCCTATAAAAGGCCCTAATACTTTTACCTAATTTACCCCCTACTCCATGTTCCGTCCAGGACCCTCCATAATTCCCCCTCTTCACTCTATCATATGCTTTCTCCAGATCTAAAAAACACCCATACACTTTCCCTTTCCTTTCTATACCTTTCTCCACAAGCATCTTCATTGTGAATACCTGATTCACACAACCCCTTCTATCCTAATCCTCCTTGTTTTCCCCATTCTCTCTTCCGTTAAATCTCTCACCCTCTCATTAGGATTCTCCCATACACTTTCCCTACTACACTCAAAAGACAATACCTCTAAAATTACCACACTACATCCTAATCCCCTTTCCTTTAATACAGGGGAACCAACAACGCATCCTCAGTCCTGTGGACCTCTTTCTTCCTCCAACATAATTAATTAACCTGTAGGCCATTCCTCACCCTTGCCTCCCATACTGTAAACATTTTCCATACTCAGCCATCATAGACGCTGTGGACTTTCCTTTTTCCTTTAGTTAACGCCTATAATCTTCTTCATTTTGAATTTCCATATCCCTTCCTGTCCCTCTTCACCCCCCATCCTCACCTCTTGAAAATCCTCCTCATCTCTCCCACCCATTTCATTCAATAATCCTCTAAAATATTCCCCCCATCTTTTTCTCACCCTATCCTCCCCTCCTATCCATTCCCCATCCCCTCCCTTAACCCTCTCTCCTAACCCCTCCTTCTTCTTTCTTTTTTTATTTACTTCTTTCCAGAATATCTTGCTCCCTGTTTCAAAATTTTCTGTCACTTTTCTACATCATTCATTATTTGCATTCTCTTCGCCCTCTCCACCGCCCTCTTTGCTTTCACTCTAACCTCTCTATATCTCCAGCGCTTTCCTTCTCCTATTCCCCAACCATTTCACATAGCTCTTTTTTCTTTTTCACCAACTCTTTCACCTCTCACTCAATTTCCACTTCCTTTCCTTTACTTGCTCACGCTTTTTTACTTCCGCCATACCCTTCCTGGCGCTCTTCACGATTGGTCTCTTTAAATTCTTTCCACCTCCCTCCATCGCACATCCTATTTTCCGTCTCTCACGTCCGCATCGCCTACCTCGCATACCCCTCCTAAAATCCGTTTTTCTTAACACAATGTTCATCTAACTTTTCCACCTTTACGACTTCTATTATTCTCTTTTTTTCTCTCTCTAACGTTACTTCTCCCTAACCTTAACATCTACTGCAACCACCACATAGTGGATCAGATAACCCACTATCTGCCCCTCTGAATACATTTACATCTAGTAATCTGCCTCTATCCTATCTATTTATACACACATAATCCAGTAACGCCCTCCCCCCCGTTATCTCACTCTTCCATGTATACTTATGATTTTCACTTTTCTTGAACCAAGTATTCCCAACTATCAATCTTCTATCAACACATAACTCTAACAGACTTTCTCCATTAACATTCCTTTCCCCTACCCCAAATGGACCTATAATTCTACCCATCTCCTCTCTTCCCACTCCTGCATTCAAATCTCCTAATAAACAAATTTTATCATTAACCCCGAAACTTTCCCAACATTCATTCAACTCACTCCAAAATCTTTCTCTCTCCTCCTCCCTCGCTCCATTTACTGGTGCATACGCGCATATAAAAACCCACATTTCCCCCCCAAATTTCACTTTAACCCACATTATTCTTGAATTCACCTATTTGCACACTTTTACCTTATCCCACACCTCTTTCTTCATAACTATTCCTACCCCTTCCCTCGCCCTCACTCTCTCGTTCACCCCCGAAATCATACCTTAAATTTTCCAAAGACCATCTTCTTCTATCCTTTCAGCTTTGTTTCTGTCAACCCTAGCACATCCAACCTTTTTTCTTCGAACATTAACCCCACTTCTTCTCTCTTCCAATCCTCATTTACCCCTCTCACATTCATACAACCCACTCTAATCTCCTCTCTTTTGCCCATCCTATCTCTTTACTCTCCCTTACTCTTCTTACCCTAACTTATTCACTCCACTTACTTCTATTCTCACACTTGAATAAGCTGCACGCTTACCGGGATCCCACAACCTGAGGCACTTTCCAATACCTCAAGCTCCAAACCCCGTTCAAACAAAATCACACTATAAAAACTTAAATTAAAACCTATGTTATTGGTGAAATTTATGATTACTTGATGAATTTCTTCCTTCTGTTGAAGACACTCCTCTTCTCAGAGTTCAATATTGATCAATTTATAAGTTCCTGAATAATCTTCTTTCTTTGATAATATACTTGATGCAATCAATTCCTATATCAAAATCAAAGGAACCTTGATATATTCTCTGTCTTAAGATACTCTTGTTAGAGTTCCTTTGCTTTAATTTTACACTTTAATCTTTCTTGTTTAATATATTTTCCTTGATGAAATAC
>JABUQX010059034.1:82500-84286 GCA_015478945.1 Trachelipus rathkii | reverse complement strand
AAGAGGTAATATACGGTAAAAAGAAAAGAAAAAACGCATTAATTATTAGCTTCACACCTTAATCTAACCACACCATTTAGAAATGGGATTACCAAAAAAATTTCTTACAATCAGAACATTCAAGTACCATTTAAAGAAAAAGCATTCGACCATATCTATCCTCCTTCTGCATAGTATCTTCACAACATATAACCTAATCCTACTACAATACAATGATTACTAGAATCCTATCCTCATTAGGGGATATAGGAAAGCCTCCCCCCCCCTAACCCAACCCAAGAAATAAAAGTTTAAACTTCAAAATAGTAGACAAGGATTACTGGTTTAAATAACAGTAAATTTCACAGCCAACCAACACATTACCTTATGACACATTTATATATTTGAAATCAAAATTAAATAATGAATATTCGTGGCACAAAATATATTTCAAATACTTTATATTTAACATTAAATAATATTATTGAAATAATTTGCAATAGAAATGATTTACTAATCATCACATTACCTTGTTACATCAATGTCTAGACTCATGTGAGTACTCAAAGATACTGATTAGAATCTTAACAGCATCATAATTCGTTACTGAAATATACACATAAAAAATATAGCAGAGGTGAAAACTCTGGGTAACAATTAAAACTTTATCATTAACATATTCTTAGTTACTTATAAATAGAAACCATTATCGTCTTATATATCCTCCAACAACCACCTCATTAAATATCTTTGATAATTACCATCATATATAGCATGTTACAAATTGAATAATCAGGGGATAACAAATCCCTTTCATCTAGAAACTTTACACTGGCATATTCTGGAAATAGAACAAGGGCATCATACACATAAAAATAAGATACTCAAGTGCGTAATTACCGTGGAATCTATACTATCAGTGGATTAATAACTTATACTGGTATTCGTATTATTTTAAGAGTCTGTAAGTGATAGTTCCCTGCATACTGTATCTCATTTACTTGTAAGAACTAACATATATAAACTCTAAATCGTGTATAATATTGTTTTTTTTCATACTGACTTTTTAGTACGAGTTGTACAGTGAAGTAGGGTGGTTAATATTTTGCTCTCCAATATTACTAAATATAATGTGTATGAGGAATTTAGCAAAAAATAGGTTAGTGTTCCTTAGCCAGTGTGTGTTAACTACAGTCATTAACAATTGTTATAGATTAATTTCTCGGATAATCGTTTAAATTTGATAGCTAACCGGCTGAGCCTATGCATAGTAAGCCAGATTTTACTGTTTTCTGTCGGTTAGTTGATTCTAAAATAGACTTTCTGTATTAAATACAGCTTTATCATTTTACTTTGTCATTTAGTGATTATTTTGAATACAATTACAGCGTTTTCCAGTCTACAGACTACAGTCAGCCAATAAATTATCTAACGCTTTCAATATTATCATCGGCCAGCATAACTAAATATTAGGCTGTATTCAATTTATACTACTATTATGAAAGAAATTAATTATACATTTTTTTAAGGCTTTAGTGATATTTCGTAAACGATAGTGGTAACATAATAGAGTACATCAACGGTAGTAAGATCTATAATAACTTACACCAGATGTAGACCTCGTGTATAAAACCGTGGGACTAAGTGGAAAGGTAAATGTGGATAGCTGCCCTGTTTGTGCCTTTGAAATGCAGAGCAAATTGTAATGTTTCTAAATAGAAGGGAGATTGCAAGCTGACGCGAAGACATAAATAGCATCGGGATTAGAAAGGAAGCACGTAATTAGAGAAACCTTGAGAAAAGGGAA
>JABUQX010059034.1:70000-77500 GCA_015478945.1 Trachelipus rathkii | reverse complement strand
CTTCGAGACTCAAAAATCAAGAACGGAAGCCTGCCCTAAAAAGGAGGTAAAATATCGGCTAAGCAAAAACGTCTTATCAAGAATTTGAGAGAGAGAGAGTATCTCGGCAAAGGGTAACTTTTGTTACTTATTTATGTATGAATAAATACATCATTATTAAATATAGATTTTTAAATTACCATCAATATCTTATAAAGGGCCTTGCTCTCAAAAGAAGCCACCAATTTAGCAACATTTGCCCTATATAATTGATGAACCCGGAGAAAAAACACCCAGAACTTCAGTCAGTGCCTACTGATAAGCAAAAGAAAACGATCAAAATGACGAAAAAGAAAAAAACAATAATACTAAAACTTCCAAATCAGATCACTCCAAAAAGATTACTCAAGCAAACCTCAAGCGAACATTATCGATACAGACTTTATCTCATTCTCAATTAATTTTGGATTATGGTCAGAAACTCATTTTTGGATTCCACTACGAACTCAGATTCCTTTTCGAATTCTAAATGGTTCTGTGCCATCTCCTATTTTTAATATGTTTCCTGCTTATCAAGAAATTGATCACTAAAATAAAGAACCTAGATTTCAGGCAATTTCGCCTCTAAAAATATCCCGCAATGTTTTTTTCATACCCGAAGTTTTGAAAAATGTTTACAACGCATTGATCGAATCAAGAAAACATTAGAAACGCCTTATAATGAACTTTTTCTTGGATTCACAGATTAGATCAATGTTGCCTATTAAATATTTATAAAAAATTATCGCTAAAATAATGGACTAGATTTTAGGCAATCTTCGCCTCTACATATGTCACGAAGCTTTAAAAACATGCACACATTTGTTGATCGAATCAAGAAAACAGTTCTTTTACTGAGTGGACCTTTCCAGGTTATTCAACTATTCGATCGACATTCAATGTCACAAAAGAAGAATTTACGTCAAAATCCAAGACGTCAAGTGACATTCTCCAAGCAAACTTATGTGCGAATATATTTAATTTTTAAATATTACAATATAACATTATTATTTTTATATATTCAAATATTTATATGTGTGTTTAGATCTTCTGATCTAACCAGATATGCTTGTATTTGAATATTCTTTGCATTTCATGTATAC
Source organism: Trachelipus rathkii (assembly GCA_015478945.1). Lineage (NCBI taxonomy): Eukaryota > Metazoa > Arthropoda > Malacostraca > Isopoda > Trachelipodidae > Trachelipus > Trachelipus rathkii. The sequence continues at coordinate 76,379 of JABUQX010059034.1, read as the reverse complement.
TATTTTTGCATTCGAATGTTTGTATGTCTACTTATGTCTTCGGACATAATTGGATATGCTTGCATTTGAAAGTACTTTCATTTTGTTTTTATGTATTTTATTTGTTGTTCTTTTTACTCATTAAATGTTTTGCACAGCCGCGCGATGCCTACGAATGCACGCAAATATGCATACATTTGAATGATGATTACCTTTTATATCTTGTATAACTATTATAACATACTTTCTCACTTCGTGTTTAGAGTGGGAAGTAATGTAGTACTCCAATATAACTAGTTGTAAAAATTTTAATTTATGTTCGAACTTATGGTAAAGTTTGCGCAAATTTTAGCATAAGTCGAAATGAAATAATATATAAACCAGCCTTGTTGAGATACTCACTCATAAGACTCACTAAACTCACTAATTCAGACTCACTACTCTCTCCGAAACTCAATCGCCTGAAACAAGTCTCAAGAAATTTAATCTCAGCTGGGGAGGTAAAAAGCCTGACTAAGCCATCGAGAAGCAGAAACTTTCGAGACTCAAAATTCAAGAACGAAAGCCCGCCCAAAAAAGGAGGTAAAACATCGGCTAAGCACAAGACTTCTGAAGAATTTGACTCTAGAGAGAGAGAGAGAGTATCAACAAAGGGTAACTTTTGTTACTTATTTATTTTGAATAAATACATCGTTTAATATATGGATTTTTAAATAGTCCATCATTAATTATATAGGGCCTTGCTCTCAAAAGATGCCACCAACTTAGCAAGTTTATCCTTATATATATATATATATATATATATAAAGTAAGATAGCAGTACCATATATATTGATATATATATTTATATATATATATATATATATATATATATATATAAGTTATATATATATATATATATATATATAGTATGTATAACAACTGCTACAAATTAAACGCAGTGTGATAGGTATTCAAAAATAACCCCTACAGTAATTTTACACTGTTGGGATGTGAACCTGGGCCCTAGCAGATGTCCACGTAAGTGTTTGACGACCACGCCACGATGGACTAAAAATAAAGCGCGAGGATTGTTCCTGTGGTGAATATATCACCCACCCAACAGGAATCACGACGCACTCTACCCGTCCACACTCGGGCGTAGCGAACAGGGCACCGCGCAGAGTGAAATACTTTATAACCGGGAATATACCTGTATGTATAACAACTGCTACAAATTCAACGCAGTGTGATAGGTATTCAAAAATAACCCCTACAGTAATTTCACACTGCTGGGATGTGAACCTGGGCCCTAGCAGATGTCCACGTAAGTGTTTGACGACCACGCCACGATGGACTAAAAGTAAAGCGCGAGAATTGTTCCTGTGGTGAATATATCACTCACACAACAGGAACCACGACGCACTCTACCCGTCCACACTCGGGCGTAGCGACAAACAGGGCACCGCGCAGAGTGAAAATACTTTATAACCGGGGAATATACTGTATGTATAACAACTGCTACAAATTCAACGCAGTGTGATAGGTATTCAAAAATACCCTACAGTACTTCACACTGCTGGGATGTGAACCTGGGCCCTAGCAGATGTCCGCGTAAGTGTTTGACGACCACGCCACGATGGACTAAAAGTTAAGCGCGAGAATTGTTCCTGTGGTGAATATATCACTCACACAACAGGAACCACGACGCACTCTACCCGTCCACACTCCTATCCCACCTATCACACTGCGGATTCGGATTCGTATTCGAATCCGAAGGTGCTGAATTCGGATTCGGATTCGAACATTTCCACACACACGGATTCGATCCAAAATGGTTGCCGGATTCGCCCACTGATACATAGTTATTAGTTATTGAGTTATATATATATAGTTATTAAATAATAATAAGTATATAAGTATATAAGTATATATATATATAAATAGTTGGAAGCAAAGAAAGTAAGTCTCCGGATTTGAATCTAGAGCATGTTGTAAACGAGAACTGAGTAACCCATCGTCTTAATCATTCGGCCCCTTCACGAAGCCAAAACTCTACTTCAAACCGAACTTTTAAGCCGCATGAGCCCCATTGAGACTCGTCACCCATAGGCGGATTTATGGGGGGCTTTGGGAATTCTAGTCTCCCCACCAGCTGCGAGACGAGCAAAATTTCCCCATTATTAAGTTGGTGAAGCAATATATATAGCAGCATATGAGCAGTAGCATATATATTATGTTATATATATATATACATATATATAGAGCATATATATTTATATATATATAGATATATATATATATATATATTATATAGTTATGTTATTATATATATATATATATATGGCGTATATATATATACATATATATATATGTTGGTTATATCTATATATACAGCATATGTTGCTATTATAAAAAGATATACATGTTATTGCTGGCTGGCTGGTTACAGCAGCAGCAGGTGCTGGCTGGCGTTGGTTGGGCATATACAGATGCCAGGCTGGCTGTAGGCTATTGCTGTTGGCTGGCTGGTGCTGCTGCTGCCATGGCTAAGGCTGGCTAAGGCTGGCTGGCTGGTTATGCTATAGGCATAGTGCTGCTGGCTGGCTACATGGCTACTATTGTTGTTGCCATACTATTATTGGCTATATATTACTAAGCCATAAAGCAATACATATAGCAGAGTACAAAGAGTTGAAGGTTATATGATAAAAGAGCTATATATTATTATACAGAAGGACAGTGAATATACTGGCTATTGTTATTACATATATATATATATTAAGGTTATTTCATATATATATATATATATATATATTATTATTATTGCTATATTATTGGTTACAGCTGGTTATATATATAGTAATAGCACACAGCATGCTGAGCAGTTACTGCTGGCTATTGCTGGCTGCTAAGGTTGGTTAAGCTGTTATTATTGGTGCAGCATGATGTACATTGTTATTGTTAGTTGGTTGCTACATTATTATATATATTATTACATATACATATATATATATGTATTATTGCTGTTGGTTGGCTGGCTGGCTACATGGCTACATATTATTATGTTGTTGGGTTACAAGCTGTATTGCTAAGGCTGCTGGCCGCTGGCTGCATGGCATATTGAAAGAAGAAGAAGCAAAGGAGCTGTTACTGGCTGGCTGGCTGGCTGGGTTACATACATATTGTTACAGCTGGTAGTTATGTTGAGTACATATTATTATTATTATTATATTAGTTATATTATTGGTTATTACAGCATATACAAGGTTAAGGCTGGTTACTAAGGTTGTTGTTGGTTGGTTATTATTATTAAGGTCACATATACATATACTACATATACATATATATAGTAAAGAAAGATAGAGATATAGCGAAAGTTATACATATATTATTTATACAGCAGCATATAGTTACTATTATTATACATACAGCAGCATATATAGCATATATTATATATATATACATATATATATACATATATTATTTATATATTATTTATATACATATACATATATACATACATATGTATTTATAAGCCAGCTAATCATGAGACTTACATGATGTAAAAATTATTTCTCGTAACATTCAGTAACAAAATTTTTTCCCCGTAAAAGAGATTTTTCTCGTCTAAAAAAAAAAAAAATAAAAAAAAAAAAATAAAAAAATAATAATAATAAAAAAAAAATTGCCGTTCATTGGTATTGTAATATTTATTTTCCCTTTTTCATTATTTTAACAAACTTTTTTTACTCATATAAATAATTAATAATAAAATATGATTTAAACAACTGTAATATCTTGATTATAAAGAAATCTATTGAAATATTATACAATATTATTTGAAAAGGGAATTTTCAACTCCTGAGTTTTGCTCTTATTTTTTTGAAGTCAACTAATTTAAGGGCACTTGATTTTCTCGTAATTTGGAGTTAAAAAAAATTGTTTATATGAAGAAAAATATCTCCTGTTTGTCATATGTAATCTCTTTTACGTTGAAAATTAAATGATATTTCCGGTTCCTCCTCTTCCAACTTTTCCTGGTACTTTGCTAAAAAAGTAAATTCTTACTTCTTCTTTATTTTTTTTTTTTTTTGTGGGGGGGGGAATTTATCTCCCTCTTGTTCTTCCTAATGCCCTCCACAGCTGCTTTCGCCTTCTCAGTTTTGCAACTGCTATAGACGGCCACCCCTCATCCTTGAATGTATTAAATAGCGGAGTTCTCAGAGTTGTTTACTGTTGTTCTACTGTCCATAAATGTCTATTGTCACTATCATATCTATCTAATGACTATAAGACAACACCGTGCGTTTTCTCTTTCATTTAGAAGAGTAACTCCACACACATTCCGGATCGTTCCATACAATTTTTGAAACAATCACAATGATCCTGGTGTTTCACCGCTAGTTGGGTCCTCTCTATAAATACACCCCCTTCCCTATTATTGGTAAATCTAATTCTATAAATATATTCTTAATTTTTAATAAATCTATCCATCAGCCCATCCTGCCCTATGAGTTTTTTTTCTGACATTTTTAATTTTTCCGAATTGGAGACTTTGCGTCGCTTCTGCGCTAACTATAATTGGATGACTGTTCTAAAGACGTTTCAGCTTCTACCGATAAGGTAGGGGCTGTAATCGTTGATGGAAGAGCAGGTTCATTTCTCGACTTAATCTTTCTCTCCCCTCAAAATCCATGGTTCGATCGTGCTTGCTCTCTAGCAGTTCAGGCTAGAGACGATTCGTAATGGGATTGGAAAATTCTCGTTCTCCTACCACTCTTGCTAATTATCCAGCTCGAAGTCGTTGTATGGATACTCTTCTGGACGAGCAAAATGGATCTCACCAAACGAAAGTTCGCTGGACCTCCTTGGTTTTCCTCTGCTGACAAATCTTTTCTGGCCTTTTGCCAAAAATATCTCTAACAACGTCTGTAAATCTGCATTATTTCCTCTTATTCGCTCTGATACTTCTGTTATAAATACTCCAGCTGAAAAGGTCAATCTCTTTGGTGTCATATTTTCCTCAACCCTGGGAAGATGCCCTGGCATTCCTCTTCCTCCTCCTTCTCTTCATGTGTCCTGGGCCTTTGTCTGGTGATTACATTTGATCGGGTGCGGGTCCTGAAATCTATGAACGTTAGGAAGGCGGGTGTCCTGGATGGCATTCCTCCCCGAGTTTGAGGGAGTGTGCTTCCTGCTGACCCCGCCCTTCGTTCAACTATATTCTCTATACCTCAATACTAGCACTTTCCTCAGTGTTGGAAGTGTGCATATATCCAGCCTGTTCCGAAGAAAGGTAGTAGCTCTGATCCTTCTAACTATCATCCTAAAGTCTCAGTTATATTTTATCTAAGATTTTTGAAACCCTTCTCAGCTCTTATTTCTTAGATCGTCTGGAATCTCATTCCCTTTTTTTCCAATCGCAAGTATGACTTTCGGCGCTCGAGGTCTACTGGCGATATACTTTCTATCTAACCGATTTATGGTTTTCCGTCCTTAGCAACTACGGGGAGACTTGTGTGGTGGCTCCTGTCATTTCCAAAGCATTTGACCGGGTGTAGTACGTGTCACTTACTCTCCACCCCTCCTTTGCGTTTCATCCTTCTCTTTGCTTACTTGTGTCTAGCTTTCTTTCAAATCGCTCAATATTGGCTGTTGTTGATTGGGTGACTTCTTCTTTTTCTGTCAATAGTGGTGTTCCTCAGGGTTCTGTCTTATCTCCTACTTTATTAATACTTTTCATTAATGATCTCCTCACCTGCACATCTAACTCTATCCACTCCTATGCCGATGACTCGATTCTTCTTTCCTCATCTCATTTCAAATCTGCTCCTTCTTTACTTCTAGAATTGCCTGTCTTAATCTTTTCCTATTCTATTCTCGCTGAATCTTGATAGAATTTCTGGGTGGGGTCCTCTCACCTTGTGAAATTCAATTTTAAAAACCTCAATTTCTGCAAATCTCTCTCTCTCTAAGACACCTTCTAATCCTTCCTATACCTTTCTGACGGTTCTCTCGTCTTTCCTGTTGATAATATAAACATCCTTGGCCTTAACGTAAACAAAAACCCTTGGAAACCTCACATCATAGCGGTTGCTGTGGGCGGCCTCAAAGAAACTGGGATTTCTGTTCAGAGACTTTTTTCCCTCTTCTAAGTTACCCAGCTATACAAGAGTCTTATACGCCCTTGTATGAAGTACTGCTCTCATATCTGAAGGGGCTCTTGTTTCGGCTTTAGGATAGGGTCAAGTCAAAGGCCAAAAAAGGCTTATAAAATGTTCTTGTACTTTTCCAGTTCAGCCAGAACCCTCTGTCATCTTTGCCAGCGCTGGTTGGTGCTTTTATCTCTTTCGATAGGTACCGTAGTGGTGTGCTCGTGGAACTTCTTTACCACCAGTGTACACTACCGTTATTGACG
>JABUQX010059034.1:65000-67500 GCA_015478945.1 Trachelipus rathkii | reverse complement strand
TTTTTTTTTTTTTTCTTTTTCTCACTTTGTGGTAATAAAATCATGTTCGATTTTTCCCCTCAAGTTTGGATCCTCCAAACTTAAAAAGAAAGACAGAAAAAAAAAAGTGAAATTGGATATCGGAAAAGAAGTTTAAAGCGGGCGAGTTATTATTGTAAGTTCTTCTGTTTCTCATAAAACCTTTTTCAAGATCCAGTGGCACTCTTAAAGGGAAAGTAGGCTCTATGTTTCTCATAGATCAGTGGCCTCTGTAAAGGCATTGGTTTTTTTCTCATAGATTATAGTGGAGCACTCTTAAAGACAGTTGCTCTGTTTTTTCATGCGGTCTTGGAAAAGCATATTTCAATTAAATTATTTACTTGCTTTAAATTTGTTTGTTTCTACCCAAGGCTAATTGCATAGATGTGATTGACTCCCGGGTCTAGAGGTAAGGGGTTGAATCCTCCTCATGCTGATCCGAGAGAAACTTTCAGTGAGTTCTCCCCCGTAGAATGGGCAGTGCCCTTGAAATGGGAATTTATTAAGCAAAAAATAATTACCTGTCGATTTTAATATAATAAGCTTTTTTTATGTTTTTTTTTAAGATCTCTTTGGTGTGCAAAGGCCCATATTAATTTCCAACAGAGTTGTGAGGGAGTTCCTGAGGTAGATTCCAGTTTAAAGGCTGACATGTTTAAGTCCAAATGTAGTTGCAAGAAAATAGAATAAAGGAGCGTATTCCAGTCTTACCAGTGGAAGAGGATAGTAGAATTGGGTGAGCATTTACGGTTAAAGTCTGTGGTCAGAGGGTTAGATAAAGAAAGGGATGAGATTTGTGTAGAAGGGCGTCACATGAATCTTCTCAATGGAAGAGTGTATGCGATTAAGAAGTTTAGAAAAGAGCAGTGTCTGTTTGTAAAAACGATAGAAGTAGAGGGAGTGATTGAACAAATTCGACGGGTAGGAATTATGAGACTGGAGGAGAGTTAGTGAGTAGAGTGAGAGCAGGAGAGATGAAAATTCCTAGATTTCACCTTTCAAGGAAGAGACTGTGTAGTGGAACCACCCAAGGATGTGTGAGACATTTTTCCCATACAGAGGCGAGCGACATCCCTATAAAGAGCAAGCAATTGGGGTGGTGTGAAGAAATTCTGTGGGCCGGCTCAGAACACCCAACTACTTAGAAGATTGTTTAAGATAAATAGAAGTATAGTGATCCTTCTAATTAAGGGTCAAGGAAAAAAGGAACCACAAAAATATTAAGAAGACGAAAGCTTGAGGTGGTTGATTGATAAGAAGATATTATTAGTTGTAGTGGAGAATAAGTTGAAGTAGAAGATGGAGGAATTGAGTCTTTTGAAAACAACCTTGTTCTCAAGGGCCCAATAGAAAGTTCAAAGTATAAGAAGGTTACTTGCTCCAAGGGTGTCCTAATAGCCTGAGCTTAATTGATGTTGGGAGAGGACGTCTATCAAATGAAAGTGAACGAAGGGTGGAGTCGGTCGGCACAAGGAGCTGGATTAGATGATGAAGTTAATAAGAGAGTTTCATTAGTGAAAAGTAGAAAATGAGTTGGTGATAAAATAGAACATCGAGGAACACCACTATTTGCAGATTTAAAGGATGAGTCGTGGCCGTCTGCAACAGCTGCTATAGAGCGTCCGGAAAGAAAATCAGAGAGATGGAAAGATACCGAAAGAGGAAAGTTTAATAATGAAAGCTTTGTAACAGACTCTATCGAAGGCTTGCGATATGTCCAGCTCTACAGCGAAAGCATTCACTGGAATGCAAAAGGGAAAAGGACCAAGAATCAGAAATGAGAAAGTCCTAATGGGCGATCATATATGAGATTAAAGACTTGAGAGGGGTCAATTCTTACTCTTAATCACAGATTCAAAATTTTGAAATAGAGGAAGTTAAAGCGATAGCACGATACTTGAAGGGTTGAGAGAGACTCCCTTTATCAAGGACTCAGATAGAGCAGAAATAACATCTTTAATAGATACCGTAATATTAGACATAAATGCGTTGGATGGAGGTGGAGATAAAGGAATAACTCTGGAGTCGACAAAGGTGGAATTTGAAGCAAAGGTTTGAGCGATAAAATTTAGCTTTAGAGGTTTGCAAAAGGGTAATTGTGCCGTTGGAAGTATGCTGAAGGAGGGAATAGAGGGGAAGAAATTAGGAATTTCATCATTCAATTGAAAAATGTTTTTAAGACTGGGAAGAGGAACCGAAACATTATTTATACATAGTAATTGTATTAAAAACCATTTTGTAAATACTCTTACAATTTTCTATTTACAACGTAATTAATCTTCAAGTTAATTCCAAACATCGGGTGGGGTGCGGTGAATAGTGTGTTTACGCTAGTGCTGTGGGGTGCTGGGAATTCCGGTAATAGGCCAACCCTATTCCAAACCTTGACTCCAAAAGATTTACAATAAATACATTAGCCTCTTTTCTTCTATATAACTCGTTCGGAGTTTTCAGAAAGAAAAGAAGAAGTAATTATTAAAAT
>JABUQX010059034.1:55000-60000 GCA_015478945.1 Trachelipus rathkii | reverse complement strand
CCCTCCTACCCATTCGTGATCTATTGATCTATTGATCTATTGATCTATTGATTCAAGTCATATTTTGTATAACATAACACAAAAACTTTTATTTATTTTGTTTTGTTTTCTTTAAAAATTTTTGTTTTTACTAAAAATTTATTCTTTTTATGTTTATAACTTAAAAAAATTTGCATTTTTAATACCCTAAAGCAGTAAATCAGTAAAGCAGTAAATCAGTAAATCAGTAAAGCAGTAAATCAGTAAAGCAGTAAATCAGTAAAGCAGTAAAGCAGTAAATCAGTAAATCAGTAAATCAGTAAATCAAACCACCCACTCTATCCTCCTACCCTTCCATGATCTATTGATTCTCCGTTCTATTGATTATTGATCAAGCGATTTGGTCAGAGCTCTTTAACATAACACAAAAACTTTTATTTATTTTTGTTTTGTTTTCTTTAAACATTTTGTTTTTACTAAAAAAAATTATTCTTTTTATGTTTATAACTTAAAAAATTTGCATTTTTACATACTCTAAAGCAGTAAATCAGTAAATCAGTTAATCAAACTACCCACTCCACCCTCCTACCCATCCGTGATCTATTGATCTATTGATCTATTGATCTATTGATCTATTGATTCATGTCATATTATAAGTATCTTTTTGTATAAACATAGCATAAAAAAATTCTTTGCTTTAGGTGTTGTTGTTGAAATGTCGCGTTCGTTGTTGCATTTGTTACAGTTGTTGAAATGTCGCGTTTGTTGTTGTGTTTGTTGATGCGTTTGTTGCAGTTGTTGTTGTTGTTGTTGTTGTTGTTGTTGTTGTTGTTGTTGTTGTTGTTGTTGTTGTTGTTGTTGTTGTTGTTGTTGTTGTTGTTGTTGTTGTTGTTGTTAAATATATCAAACGTTCAAGTTAAATGAAAATATAAACACTTTTCAAACATATCTCTAAAATATTAATGTGTAATTTTACATTAACATTGTAATATTGAAAACTAAACAAAAATATATCTCATCCTAGCCTAACTGCCATACAGCATTCATTAACAAGGTAACTAAAATTAGAAGTTTCAACTTACCAGCAGAAGTCAGCATAACAATCTCGGTCTTTACTATGCACAACCGCCCAAAATATTATTATTATTATTATTATTATTATTATTATTATTATTATTATTATTATTATTATTATTATTATTATTATTATTATTATTATTATTATTATTATTATTATTTTATTTTTAGTATCATTTTATTATTATTATTATTATTATTATTATTATATTATTATTATTATTATTATTATTATTATTCTACATAGATCTCACAACACCAATAACGCGTGCGATCACTTTGCCTGCAGGTTCACAACTAAAACATTGGTTGGTAAATTGCTCTCTACCAGACACCTAAACATTACGCAATTTTAGTACGTTCAAGGGTAACCAATCAGAGAATTGTATTTGCTATGCCATCACGGATAGCCAATGAAATTCAAGGAATGACTCATTAATCTTAATATCTTTTGACACATGAGAAGGGTAACGAGATTTATTACTTTGTTCCAATATCTTTTGACACATGAGAAGGGTAACTAGATTTATTTACTGTTCACATATCTTTTTGACGCAGAGAAGGGTAAATAGGATTTGACTACTTTGTTCCCCTTTTTGTCCTGTACCTTAACATATGTGTTTTATTCTTAAACAGCTAGTTTTATTATTATTATATTATTATTTTATTATTTATATTATTATTATTCATTATTATTATTATTTATTATTATTATTATTATTATTATTACTTATATTATTATATTATTATTATTAGTATTATTATATCATTATTATTATATTATCATTGTTTTATTATTATTGTTATTAGTATTATTTTATTATTTTATTATTATATTTTATTATTATTTTATATATTATTTTATTACATAGATGTGTATGTGCAGAAACAAACTTATCCTAACTGTCAATAACACATACACACTGCAGACACACAACACACACACACACACACACACACACACACACACACACACCACCACACACACCTACATCGAACACTTTCAGAAGGTAACATGAAATATTTTAGGCTTATTCCGTTTTAGACTCCGTACCCTTTCAGAAAATATCAAGCACGAAACATGAAAAGGGACTTTATGCTATAGCCACTTGCATAAAGTTGATTGTATATCTTATTATATTTATTAACAACTTGGTAGTTTGGCCAACGGCGCATCATAGATTTTAATAATTTTTATTTTAATATTTTCAGTGCTTTTTTTTTGTTATGTTCTTCTATGTAGCTTTTTTTTTTTTGTACGTGATCTGTGTGTGTTTGTGTGGGCGCTGGTCACATTAATAAAATCCCAATTCTGTGGGTTTTTGGGTGGGCTGTGTATGGTCGATTGTGTGTGTTTGTTTTGTGAGGCTGTCTGATTGAAATGACTGGGCAGAGAAGAATGTAGGAGTCGGGCCGCAGGCTGGGGTTTCTCTATGACTTCGCCAACGTTCGTTGGCCTGAAAGCTAACCAGTGAATCTGTGGAATATCACCTCGCTAACTCTCTACCTAACATTTAATTACTGTCTAGACCGCTAGCCAGGATTCTTTTTCAAATAAAACGTATCTTCCCAACTTATAACTTTTCTACAATGGCAGACTAAATTGGTTGGAGGTCTGTGCCTGATATAAACATAATCTCCTGCAACACGTCTTGAAAATCTCGAATCTCCTAAGTTCGATGTTCTATGGCTTTAAATCTGTCTTCCAACTACTTCCATTACCATGTGTTTCTGCTATGCTCCCCTAACGGAACAGATTTTTCACCTCCTTTTCGAATATTCGTTACCACTTCGGTCATGAGACTGTTACTTCTTCCCATCCAAATGCCGAGATCATCTATTTAGGTGATTTCAACGTACCATCACACTGAGTGGTTGGGCTCCTCATACTGATGCAGGAGGGGTAGGAGGCCCAAAACTTTCGTATTCCAAACGATCCTGGACGTTAATTAAAGAACCTTACACACATACACAGATCGTCCTAACCAATTCTTTAACACACGGTTGATTTATGTTTCACCACTACTGCCTTCTCGATATAATACCCATTTTTCCCTCCTATCGGTAACTTTGACCACAATCTTGTATGCTTTATTTGTAAACTTTTTCTCCAGCAGCTTCACCATGCCCCAAACGCAGTTTCTGCACTTTAATCGTGGCTAATTGGGGGGCATCGCGCCGTTTTTATGCTAACTATGCTTGGAGGAATCTTGCTTTGACTCGGAGGACGTTTCGGTCACCGCTGAAAGGTGGAGCCGTCAATCGTCGCAGGGTATGAGCAGGTTCATTCATTCTTCAACTAAATCTTTTTCTCCACAAAATTCATGGTTCGATGGGGGAATGTTTCTTGCTCATATTCAGGAGAGAGACATTGCCTATCGGGCACGGAAAAAACTGTCGTTCTTCCTATCACTCTAACTAATTTTCATTCTGCTCGGAATTTTTGCAAAGATACTGTTCAACAGGCTAAGCGTCTTTCACTAAAAGAAGTGGGGCAACCTGCTTGGTTCTCCTACTAATAAAAATTTCTCTGACAGCTTTTGTAAATCTGAATTTCCTCCCCTCATTCGCTCTGACTGTTTTGTAGCTAATCTCTTCGGCCTCATTTTTTCATCTAATTCTACCCTGGATGATTCTGACATCCCTCTCCTTCTCCTCTCAGATTTCTCATGTCTTTACCTGTGGTCACAAATGATCGTGTTCATGGAATCCTGAGATCTATGAACGTCATCTAGTGGCTCGGATGGCATTCCTCCCCTTATTTTGAGGGAATGTGCTTCTGAGCTGGCCCCTATCCTATGTCTCTAGTGCTGGAAGCGCGCTTATGTTCAACCAATACCGGAAAAAGGTAGCTGTTCTGATCCATCCAACTATCGCTCTATTGTTCTCACTTGAATTCTATCTAAAATCTTTGAAGCTCTTCTTAACTCTCATTTCCTGAATCATCTGGAGTCTCTTGCGTGGTGGCGCTTGATATATCCAAAGCTTTTGACCGGGTATGGCACGCGTCACTGCTCTCTAAGCTCTCTTCCTTTGGGTTTTCTCCTTCTCTTTGCTTACTCTTGTCTAGTTTTCTCTCCGATCGTTCCATATCAGCATTCGTTGATGGAGCGTCCTCTTCTTTCTTTCCTGTTAATTGTAGTGTTCCTCAAGGTTCTGTTCTATCTCCAACTTTATTCCTACTTTCATCAACGATCTCCTCAGCTGCACTTCTACTCTGCCCACTCTTATGCCGATGACTGAACTCTCCATTCTTCTACTCATTTCAAATCTGCTCCCTCTTTTGTAGTCTAGAGTTGCTTCTCGTCTTCAGCTTTCCAATGCTATTCATTCCGATCTGGATGGGATTTCTCGGTGGGGTCACCGCAACCTTGTAAAATTCAACTCTTTAAAAACTCAACTTCTTTACACCTCCCTCAAAAATACCTCCCAAGTTAACTATTTCCTTCGACGGCCATAACGTTCTCACCTGTGAATTAACATAAACATTCTTGGTCTCAACATAAACAACAAATTGTCTTGGAAACCTCATATTATAATGGTTGCTAAGATGGCCTCAAAGAAGTTGGAGTTCTGTTCAGGTTGTGTGAATTTTTTTCCTCTGATCAGATACTCCAGTTATATAAAGGGCCTATTCGCCCTTGTATGGGTACTGTTCTCATTTGGGGCTGACCACCCCTTCGTAGTTGGGTTGGTCTAAAGCTGAGACTAATAAACTGTCCCCTACTCTTATCTCTACGACGTGACGTTGGCGCACTATCTATTTTCTATAGATTTTAATAGCGGTAGATGCTGAAGTTATCACATTGCACCTCTGTGCGTCGTCCGTATCACAAGGGGTGCCCGGCTCGCACATGAATTTTGCGTGGTATTGAGCACAGGCTCGTTTTGTTGTGGTGCCTCTTTCCAGCTACTTCTCTTCTGTGGAGCTCCTTGCCTTCTGT
>JABUQX010059034.1:37500-50000 GCA_015478945.1 Trachelipus rathkii | reverse complement strand
AAATATATATATATAATATATATATCATACTATATATATAATATATATTATTAATATATATATATATATATAATAATTTTATATATATAGATTATATATATATATATATATAATATAATTGAAATGTGGAGTAGAGGGGTTGCAGGGTGTGTAAAAGGAGCAGGCTTAAAGTAAATTGTAGAAAAGAGTAAGTGATGGTGGTTGGGTGAGGAGAGATCGATGAGTGGGAAATTATGTTGGATGGTGAACATCTGGATCAAGTATCTGAGTTCGAATATTTAGGCCATCATATATATTGGATGAAAAGGGAACGAAAGATGCACAATGTATTAGGAAGTTATGATTGGTAGAAGGGTGGCTAGTGCAATTATATCTTTGGTGAATGAAAGGGGACTAAGTCGTGAGTGCGATTGAGTTCTGCTTGCTTGAGGTTATGTTGTCGTTACCGGCGTTAATGTAATTTAGCCAAATTATGGTGTGGAACAAGAGGTTAGTCTGTTCTGATGGATATTCTTAGGCGTGTTTAGGTGGGAGATGAATTGATAAAATGAGGAATGAGCATGTTGGAAAGCCGTATGGTGTGAAGAAGGGCGTGAATGAGAGAATAAATAAGAGTGTATTAAGATGGTTTGGTCATATGGAAATGATGGATAAAAGTAAGCTGGCGAAGTGGATATACAGAGGTGAGTGTGTTGGTAATCGACTTAAGAAAAAGTGGATGTAATCAGTAAAGGAGAGTCTGATGGAAAGGAATGCGAATTTAGCTGAAGTGAGAAGAATGACATATAATATGAGTGAATAGTGTGGTTGTATGCCTGACCCAGGGGTTGAACCCTTACACTGACGAGATACCACAGTGAATTATGGAGAATGGAAGAGAGTGGAGGGTGTCCTGCTTATTGCTACATGCATGATTTGGTTTGTGTTCGCGATCTGAAGAAGAGTTTCGAAAGAATTGTACTGGAGTTTGGTAAGGGTGTGTAAAAGGAGGGGGTTTGAAAGTAAATGCTTGATAAGAATAAGGTCATGGTAGTGAGTGATAAGAGTTCTCGTTGTGAAGTCATGATGGATTGTGAGCAGTTGGAACAAGTATCTTGAGTTTAAATATTTAGGATGTATGTTGGATTGAAAAGGGAAAAGGTGATGAAGTGTAGTAGAAATTTATATATGATAGGAAGGTGGCTGGTGCAATTAAATCCTTGGTAGATGAAAAGGTAATAAGTTTTGAGTGGGCTAGAGTTTTGCATGAAGGTATGTTGTTACCTGTGTTAATGTATAGTAGTGAAACTATGTATGAATAAGAGGTTATAGATCTAAGATACAAACTGTTGAGATGGACAATCTTAGGGGGTGTGTAACGTGTGAGAAGAATTGATAAAATGGGAATGAACATCGTTTAGGTGTTGTTGTGGTGTTAAAGAAAGACGTAAATGAGAAAAGAAATGTCGGAGGAGAGGAATTTCAGTTTGGCAGAGGCGAGATAAGGTGCATAATAGGGTGAATGCGAGGTTTTGTGAGGGGTCATGGTTGTGGCCCACCATGGGCCAGGGATGACCCACCACTTGACGCACTATGCCATAGTGAGGTCCGTCTCGGTCCCGTGAAGCTCTAGGGTTGATTTTCTGACCGCGACGAGTTCACTAATTAGGTATCAGAGGGCAGGTAAGCTGGCTTTCTTTCGACTGATCATATTCTTCTACTACTATTTTTTCTTCTTGTCACGCCCCTTACCCCCCAGTCTTGGGGAAAAAAAAGGATGAGATGATGATGAAAATATATATAGTATTATATATATATATATAATATATATATATATATATATATATATAATATATATATATATATATAATATATATATTATAATATATATATATATAATATATATATATATAATATATCATTGAAATAATGTAAGCCCTGCTATTACCTAAGATTTTAAATTTTATAATCTCTACTAGAACCATGTAAGAAAATTAATTAAAAATAGACAAAATAGTGTCATATCCTGTGGTCCCCCCGTGTTACCCCTGCATAGGGATAAAGCACGTTAAAAGGTAGTTTTTTTTCTTTTCTTTTTTTTATTTAGACCTCTTCTGGTAAGTACACTACGATGATATCTGTGAGATGATTGTTGAATCTAAAGTTCAGAAAAGTTTTTTATTTCTCCATTTTAAAAAGTTTGGCTTTGTTAAATATATATTAGTTATTATTAATCTATGGATCTATTGTATTAAATAAATGAAGTATTACTAACAACGGTTTATTTTATAGTCACACAATGCTTTTAAATCAAATCCGAGCACAGGTTAAGTGATAGAAATGATCTTTGGTGGCATATATTTTAATTATTTGAGAACTATTCAGCTGTTTTTTTTTTTTTTTACCAGTGCATATTGATGTTTTCTTGGGAACGCCATCCTTGTTGGTAAACTCATACTGGAGTTTGCTCTGCCGACCTGATATCAAAGCATTAATTGTTGATGATACTTTGAAGATATTGGAAGATTCTTCTGACAAGTTGCATCTCATTACAGTTATCAAAAAGCTAAAGGAATATTCAGGTTAGAGAATTTCAACTTTTTAAAGTAATTTAGAAAACAACAATCACTACCTATGTAACACATTTTTTATCTTTTTGCAACAACTGTGATTTCCTATTTTCTTATATCTAGAAGGTATGAAAAAGGGCTAATATTTCCTCCAAACTTTGATTTTGTGCCCAAAATAATGATATTTTATAAATTTACCAATTCTGATATAAAAAACTGGTGAATTCTCGGTTACAAATAGTAAAAAAAAACGACATATAACTCAAAAAGTAGCATTTATTATTCCTAGTTTATACAACAGAGAACCTCAAAATATTTAGAAGTGAAGTTTTTCTGGATATTTACACTTATACGGGAAGTTGCTTTCACGAATCAACCCCCCAAACTATAGTCTTTTAATCATGTTTTCGTATCATGATCCTTAGATAGCGGCGTTCAAAGTCGGAATATCCTGGTGAAATCGCACGTCATGCTCCCCTGAGTACGCCTCCATGTTCTCCTTAAATTTGGCAAGATGAGCATCATGGATATGGACGTTGAGGAACATCCTACAGCCTAGTTTTGCCGTCTGATTCCTGAACCAAGTCTCAACAAGTTATCATTATTTCAGACCTTGTGGATTACCAAGGAAGACCACGAACCACTTGCCAACCAAAGCTATTCCAAAACTGCTTTCCTAGTCCTAGTCAGCTTCTTCCGGAATTCCTTGCACTCCATGATCTTTTTTATTTGTGGTTCGACGAAGACGCCGGCTTTAACCTTACCTCAGACAGCTTAGGGAAGAAGCCTTGCAGGTAGATGAAAGGCTGTATCCTTATCTAGAGCACTGTGACAAACTATTTCATAAGGCACTTATTTTTGAAAAATGTATGGATGAAACACATATTTTCTGAGGGCTCGAACCAGAGGCTCCATTTGACTCTTCCATCCCTACACTAAAACTTCAGTCCGGTTGTGCCAATTCCTGCCTTCAGTAGTGTTCTCAGAGCCTGCAGGTCCCAAGACAATGTAACTGGGAAATTGTAACCCGCCTTGGAAACCCATTAGGAAGGCCACCATTTTGAAATCTCTGATAACTTGCCAATTGTATTCTTCATATTTCAAGACACTTGCAATAGCATTCACGCTGCCTGTGTTCCCCTTTGATTCTGCACCGAGTGAAGCCAAGGAACAGATGGATACATAGTTCCGTTATGAAGTACACAGCTTTTGAGACTTTTCGATGAACTCATCAATGAAGAAGCGCCATTCGCAGGGGTTACAGGCAATTTCAAGTGCCTCAAACGAAACCTTTCCACATTGTGGCAAAAGCACTAGCCCCCATCTGACTGGTGAAAAAAGTTGAAAAAGAGTGGTGACGTTTTCTCTGACTTGCGGAGACTCCTCCTCTTTGTTGTTCTTCTTCCTCTTCGTCCTGCTCCTTCCTGCTCCTCTTGTAACTTTGTGAATCTCTTAATAATGTTTTCTTCATAATCTTCCTCCTCATCCTCTTTATTTTCTGTGTCCTCTAGCCAGTTCAGAATTTTCTTGTTCATTTTCAGTTTTTGCAATTCTTTTTTATATGAACTCTTACTAATTCCCTTAAACTACCTCATGTTTAACGATAACTATTTTTCTATCAATTCCTATTATTTTTGCAGGTCCTCTCCATCTTTTCTCATTTTCTCTTTTCTCTTTTAAAGTAAACTTTCTCTCCCATTATTACTTTCTCTATTTTGTGCTCCCCCCAAAATTTCTCACCAATGCTCTTTTTATCCTACTATCGGATTCTTGTTTTGCATGTATCTCTCAAGTTCTTCTCATAGCGGCTAGATTATCTTCCATGATTTTGCTTTCTAAATTCACTGTATTTAACTCAGTTATACTACAATCACCCATTATATTCGTGAGCTTAGTGTTTTTTTCGTAAACAAGTTAATTAGGTCAGTACTCGCCTCTCATCATTAGACTGTTTTTATCTGAGATCGTCCAATACATTGCTAGCTCACATTTATTTGTCTTCTTCCATAAGTTTCCTAATTCCGTCCTTTATTAGTCCTACCATTTTTTCACTCTGAAGCAGTGTTTTTTATTTCTATCCCCAAATATTTCGTTAAAATTTTAATTTCTTCATTTTGAAATTCTAACCCATTATCCGATAGGAATTTTTCAGATGCTTCAAAAATGCTAATCCATTTCATCATAATTTTCCGAGCAATTTCTTCAGGTTGTTTGTTTCTTATCCTGGTGGTTTGCACCAAATTTGGTGCCTCTTTCCTTCTAACTCGCAGATTTAATGCCACGACCTCATTAAAAGTCCTTGCCATAGGAAAACCTACCATTGGTTTAGCTGGATTCTGCTATATCTCTTACAAACTTTACAATTCGCACAAATTTTTTTCCAAGCTCATTTTTAATATTTCTCTTATACTTCTCAAAAATCTTAATTCTTTGCAACTATTTTCAAAGTTTTTCATATTTGACTACAACTCCCATGTCATAACCGCAGATTTTATTTTTGCTAATCCTTTCTTACAATTGACATTATCTCTCAGCCAATTCTTCACAATCCAAATAGTGGATACTATTTGTTTTAATAGTCTTGTTCTTATATTATATTTTTGAGTCTAGTTTACACTTTACTTCTATATTTTTTAAATTCCACATACTGAACCTATTCTCTTTATAAATAACATCATAAACCCAATCTTTACCATTGTTCTCTACCTATCAGCCAAGGAACATCACTATGATTCCATGTTCTTGTAAACAGAAATTTTTTTTGGGTGGAGCCGAATAAAAAAAAATGTACATTTTTTTCTCATAAAATAAAGTTTTTTTTTTTTTTGCCGGAGCGGGAGCTGCATATTTTAAAATGATGGTGTCAGAGACCAAAATTTTTTTGGGTTGAGCTGAAGCTGGCAAAAAAAATAGTGACTCCACAGCCCCAATGTGGAGTGAAGGTAGATGCGCCTTTCTGGATCAATGTGACGTATTAACATCATTCTTCTTATCTGATCCTTGTTTCCCATTCTCAACGATAACAATAGCACTTCGTTAACCAAGTTGTAGCCCAAGCATGAGAGCAGTGACTTTCAAGTAGCTTCATGCATTTTCAATAGCGGCCTTCATACTTGATTTTTTAGAGCTCTTACATTTCTTTCATATTGACAGCGTGTGTTAGTGGCACTGATGGAATGCTGTTTCCATTTTGGAGAAACAGTTTTGAAGCTAACATTTGAAGAACCGATAATTCTTATGAATTTCATAATAATACACATTTTTATAAAAAGAAAAAAAAACTCGACACTTAAATAAATAATTAAAGAAAGTCAAAATGCCAGTTTCTAAAAGAACATGCTTTTGTTTTGTTTTTTATGGAGGAGATTCCAGCCTAGCCTTTCAATCTGGAATCTAGAAGTTCTGCTAGCCTTTTAACTAGGCTAAAATCTTAGACAAGGCCATTGAGTAAGTGTGGTTCAGAAAACTACTCAGGAAGCTGCTAAAGTTGGATCAAGCTTCATATGATCGCCACTATGACTTTCAGTCTCTCTTTCATGTATACCACCACCCTTATCAGGTGAGAGCTCCTCCACCTCGCTTCCTATGGATTTTTACCTTTCCTTTCAGCGCCTCGCTAATCATGACCAAAACCAGGACTTTAATCTTTTGTTTAAAAGACCCAACAAGGGTAATTTTAATATCCAACCCTCGTCTTTCTTTCTTCTTTCTTCTGTCCCCTTTCTCCGTTGGTCCCTCCTTCATGTATAACCACCACCCTTATCAGGTGAGAGTTCCTCCACCTCGCTTCCTATGGATTTTTACCTTTCCTTTCAGCGCCTCGCTAAAGCATGACAAAACCAGGACTTGTAATCTTTTGTTTAAAAGACCAAACAAGGGTAATTTATAATACTCCCCCACATTCCTTTCATCAGTTACAAAAAACACCGAACCCTAATTTATTCTGAGAAGGTTCCCCTATTATAAATCTAACCCTTTCGCGCTTCCTTCCGAAAGAGCTTCCATATTCCCTTGTAAGTCCCCATCACTCCTCCTTCCAAACTGTTCATTTACCTCTTGCTTTTCTCCTA
Source organism: Trachelipus rathkii (assembly GCA_015478945.1). NCBI lineage: Eukaryota > Metazoa > Arthropoda > Malacostraca > Isopoda > Trachelipodidae > Trachelipus > Trachelipus rathkii. Next base: position 43,381 of record JABUQX010059034.1, on the reverse strand, counting down.
CGTATACACCTTTTAGTATTCTTTTTTCCTTCATATAATTCCAAGCATCTTTCTTTTGAAACTTCATCTATTTGCTTTTAGTGCATTCAAACCACGCTTCTTTTTTTTTACTTTAAACCGCTTGCATTCACCTCTTCATTCCAACACTCACTTTACATTCTTAATTCCTACTTAGCACATCCACATACATCTTTTGCACTGCTAACAATGCTTCCTTCATTTCCCCAGATTTGTTCAGCTTTCGAGATCTTACATTCAACTGATTTTACTTGCGAGCGTTCTACATACTTAACTAATATAATATATATATATATATATATACTATATATATATATATATATTATATGTATATAAGAATATTATATAAATATAAAAAAAAATTAGAAGTATAGATTATTTATTTTTTTTCTTTTTTTTTTTCTTTTTTTTTTTTTTTTGAGTTACTGTTACAGACGCCACACGGCTCACAAAGAAGCGGGCACACTGGGCTGAAAAATCAGCAACCATGGAGGGCCCTGTCATATAATATGTTTCAAAGTCAAAAAAACGATTTTGATTGTGAAATGGGGGAATAATCTATTTCAAAAAAGGGGGTCCCCCCAGGGGTTTTTTCTTTTTTTTTCAAATATATATATAATATATAATATCATATATATATATATATTATATATATATATATTTATTAATATATAATATATATAATATATATTTATATATTATATATATATATATATATAATATATATATTATTATATATATATATATATATATATAAGTATATATATATATATATATATTTATAAATAATATATATATTATATATATTATATATATATATTATATATATATAACCGGAACAAATTTTTGGCCAACACAACGGGTCCCTCACAATAGTTCTCAGCAACACATTTCATAGTCCCATTTTAAATTTTGTATCGTCCTCTTGGGCTCCCACAAAATCAAGGACAAACATCCCAAAACTGCGAGCATGGCGCAAAACAGAGCTTTGAGAAAGTAATAACCAGCTGTTATCCCTTCTAGTTTCTATCCATCATTTTACTTAACAGAACAAAAAAATTTCCAAATAGAGCCATTCTCGAACATGATTAGGACTGCCAATTTTTACCAGCCAACGCACTCAAAACGACCACCCCCGTCACCAAACATTACAGCAACTCCCGCTACCAAAAAATAAAAAAGTTACACCAGCCATGTACTATTCTGACATATATAATATGCTTTCCCCACCCACTCCCAGACACTTCTATTATCAAACACATCCACACAAAATTACCACAACGGGCGATTTGTGAATAAACAATTAAAACCGTACTTCAAGCGGGCACCCACCCACCTTGGATCGTCAAACCAGAGTGAGACTGTCACATCTTCGCTTCTGGGACCACTCTTCCGTTCAGGAAGATCAACATAGATTATATAACGCTCATTCCCCTTACTGTCAAAGATTCCCCTACCAAACAATTGACGACAAAGAATACCGCTTGCTAAACTGCTCAGACTTGAAGGGCATCAGACGTAACTTTGATACACTTGCTTTGACGAATCTAATGACCCTGACCTTCTGTGATGGGACAATACCTCGAGATTGTCCGTTTAGTGTATATAATATATTATATATATATATATATAGTATTATATATATAATAATATAATATATATATATATATATTATATATATATATATAATATATATATATATATATATATATATATATATATTATATATATATATAATATATATATATATATATATATATGAAAAGTTTGCATTAAAAAAAAAAAAGACATGGAAGTCGCCAAAAGTAGTTTGTTTTATTTAGTTGCAAGACTGTGAGAGCTTGTGATTTGGTTCATTCTTGGCGGAGTTTTGATCGTACACATTACTTTCACTTAACTTGTCAATAACTTTCTTTCTTTCTTTCTTCACCTTCCTTTTTGCCCCAAGATTGGGTAAGGTGCTGTACAACATCGGAAAAAAAGCAGTAGGAGAACATACAACATGTCGAAAAGAAACCCAGCCTTACCCTCCCTCTGTACCATTAATTAAGTGGAAGCTCGTCACAGACAGAAAAATCCACCATAGAGCATCATGACCGCGACGGACCCTCACTATGGTAATCGTCAATGTAAGGGTTCATCCCCTGCCAGTGGCACAACCATGCCCCACATACAAAACCCCGCCAATTCTTTCCTATCATGCACCTTTATTCTCCCTCTGCCCAAACTCACATTTCTCTCCTTCAGACATCTGTTCACAGACTCAATCCACTTTCTCTTCGTTCTCCACCCGGTCGGTTCCCAACACACTTCACCACTATCACATCCGCTTCACCGACCCTTACTATCATTTCATCCCTTTCCACATGACCAAACCATCTCAAAATACTTTCATTATTCTCTCATTTCCTTTCTTCACACACACCACTCTCTAATACGTTCATCCTCTCTTTATCAATTTCCTCACACCTAGCACACCCCTAAGATTGTCCATCTGAACACATGAACTTTAGATCTATACTCTTATTCCAGACCATGTCTCACTACTATACAATAACACAGTAACACATCCCTCATGTAAACCCTAGCACACTCAAGAAGACTTATCCCTTTGCATTCACAACGATTTAATTGCACCAGCCACCCTTTCCTCCATTCACAACTTTCCTACACACTCTGCATCGTCCGTTCCCTTCTCAATCCAACATATTATACCTCAAATATTTAAACTCAGACACTTGTTCTAGCTGCTCACCATCAACATAACTTCACACTGAGGAGTTCCTCACTCACAACCATAACCTTACCTTCTTATCCACGTTTACTTCAAGCCCCTCCTTTCACACACCCTGCAATCTCACTATCAATCCTCTCAAACTCTCTCAGATTTCGCACACAGAAAAACCAAAATCATCCGCTATTAATGGGAGGCACCCCTCAAGGAAACTTCTTTCTCCACATCTAACACCATTTCCCTGCCATCCCCACCTCAAATTTTTTTTCATAACCATCCATATACAAATTGATAACCGAAGGAGACATAACACAACCCTGTCTTACTCCGCTATTAATCCTAAACCAATCCAACCATTGACACCATTTATTCTTACACACGTTCACTATCGTCATACATACTTTGATATCATCTCAGAAGCCTCCCACAACACCATATATCCACTAACACCTTGCCACTAAGCCTTCCCTATTTAACTCTATTCATACGCCTGATTGCAAAATCCATAAAACCTAAAATATAACATTTATTCTTCTTCTCCCTAAATTTTCTCAATCATTGTCTTCAATGTAAAGATTTAGATCCACACATCCCTCTACCACTCCTAAACCGCACCTTGTTCTTCACCAATCAGGTCCTCAGTCACTTGACGCACTTTTCTCACCAAAATACCAGCATCATACTTTCCCTAAAACACTCAGTAAACTTATTCCCTATAATTCTCTACAGTTCCCCATTCTCCCTTACCCTTCATCCACATTCCTATCATACCGTTCATCCTCAATCCCCTCGTACCATTCATTCCTCTTAAATCTCCCCATTACCATTTTTCCAAATCCAATCAATCCCATCTCGCCTCCGTCTTGATCATTTCACCTAGTAATTTATCTATACCTGCAGATTTCCATTCTTCAACTTTCTCACCCTACCATTACCTCCTCCTTACTAATAACCTCATCCCCAAAATACCTATTCCTTCTTGCACCATCAAAACCACCACATTCACTAACACCTCATCATACAATGTTAATATTGTGCAGATTGTTTTTTTTTTTTTTTTTGAAGTGTTCTTTCCACACTCCCCTCACATCTTTCATCAGTTACAAAAGCATCCATTTCTATATCATTCTATACAGATTCCCCTTATTCTCATTCTTACCTTTCTCGCTTCTCTCCAGAGAGCTTCCTATCCTTTGTATGTCCTTCATTCATCTCATTCCAAAACTGTTCATTTACCTCTGTTTCTCCTACATCTGACCTTTCAGTTATTTCTTTTTTCCTCCTATATATAATCCAAGCATCTTCTTTTGAAACCTCATCATTGCTTTTCAGTACATTCAACCACCTTCTTTTTTACCTTTAACCGCTATTCATCACCTCTTCATTCCACCATCGCTGTTAAACATTCTTACTTTTCCTACTTTAGCAACATACACACTTCGTTTGCACTACTAACAATTGCTTCCTTCATTTTGCCCCCAGATTTGTCAGTATCAACTTGGTCACATTCAACCGATTTATTAGCGAGCGCTCTTACATACTTTATCCTTATTATCTTTGGCACACTTAAACTTCTCACTCTTAATTTTACTACTTCCTTTCGTATACCTTCCTCTCCATCCAAGCCCCACTAACTTAATTTTACATTAGACAACATAAGGATTCGATAATCCCATTCCTAAACCCCTAACTGATTTTACATCCAACACATACTTCCAACATCTCCTTCTTCACAACAAAAAATCAATCAACTTTTCACAGTCGATACCATCTCTACTACACAACTCTAGTATACTTATGAATACTCTTGTGTTTAGAAGTATTACTTACACACATACCTCTCTCTCACAGAAATCAATCACCTTTTCCTACCATTCCATCTCCCGACACCCCAAAAACACCTGTTATACCAATCCCTTTTTTATCACTATCCAAAACCATTTAAGTCGCCCAAAATAATCAATCTGAAGCTCTACTCACCCCATTAAAAACATATTTCAGATTATCCAAAAAAAACTTACTCTCTTTTCAACATTCCCCTCAGATGGACCATACTCACAACCACACATACTTGACCTTTTCAAACTTTTAAAGTTAACCATTAGAATTCTAGACCTACAATCAAAGTCTACCATAGCTTCTTACCACAGGCACTCATGAAAATTGCAACTCCTTCTCTTCCTCTCTCATCTCTTTCCCCCACCAGCACGCACACATTTCCATCACACCACTTAATTTCACCTTTCCCTTTCATCTTTTCAGTCACAAGCGAGCAAATCAAATTGCCCTTTCTAAATACATCCATCACCTCTCTCCTCTTCTCCTCAACATTTATTCCTCTGACATATCATGTACCCATACGATTCATAATTTCGCCGAAAGATAGAAAGTCGTTTACGGCGATCACGACCTTCTCCGAGGCCGCATTAGCATTCCTAGCAAGAATAGATAGGAGTAGGCAGCCAACCCAACTACCACCGCCCCCTAGTCGACTTCTACGACACGCAGGGACATACATTGTGGGAAATTCTTTCTCCCCGCCACACAGGGATAGAGTAGTCAGGGATCGTTAAGGGTTATCTAGAAGTGCGGGTGTGTACTTAATCATGGTATATGATATGTGGATAAATGGTGGTAGTAATATGTTGCTGAGTATGAGTGTGTAAGAATAATGAACGCAAAAGAGAAAGGGCGCACCATTAAAAAGGACGGTTAATTTCATCGTACACATTCTTTCACTTCCTCATATATTAATATTCTTTTTAAAAGATTGTGGAAATCATGTAAATTTTTTTTTTTTTATTTTCTTTATCAATGTTTATATTTCCAAACATGTTTTTTTTCTGCTGCCTTACAAACCTTGCTTCTAAGCAGACTGAAATTTCTTCTTTTACTCACCCTGCTGATTATGGCTCCCTTTGTCGATTTCTGGGCATGGCGGGTATTATAGCCGATTCAGCTCTATTTTTGCTCACATTGTTTTCCTTTTGTGAACTTATTGAAGCTTGCTCTCTTTTATTCTTTGAACCGACGAAGCTGCTCAAGCCGTTCATGATATACTATCTGCTATTTTTTCTATTTTTATTCTTCCTCTTGTGCGTCCTGATATCATGCATCTCCATTTGGTCA
>JABUQX010059034.1:15000-32500 GCA_015478945.1 Trachelipus rathkii | reverse complement strand
TTCGATCAAAATACCAGCATATATCTTCCCTACAACACTCAATTAAATAATTCCCCCATAATTCCTATAGTTTTTTTACCCCCCCCCAAAAAACTTTCCCCCCCCCTTACCCTTATATAAGGGTACTATTACTTGCTCTCCTCGGAAAACTATACCTCCATAAATGCTTTGTCACAACTTCCAAATCCACTCAATCACCATCTCGCCTCCGTCTTGATCATCTTTCACCAGTAATTTCATCTATACCTGCAGATTTACCACTCCTCAACTTTCTCACTCTACCCATACCTCCACTTATAATGACATCCCCAAAATACATATTTCTCCTTGCACCATCCCCACACACATTCATATCACCTCTTCATTACTGTCAATGTTTGCAGATTCGTTGTGTTCCCTCCACACTCTCCTCAACATCTCATTACATCAATACGGAAAGCACAATCCAATTCATTATTCTAAATATATTCCCCTCTATACTCTCTAATTAACTTTTTCGCTTCCTATTCCCTTGTAAGTCCCCATTCATCCTCCTCCAAACTGTTCATTCCTTTTTTTTCCTCCTTACATACATCTTTAGTGTACTTTTTTTCTCACTTTTTTTTCCTTCTTACATATTTAGACCTCATCATTGGCTTTTAGTACATTTACCCACGCTTCTTTTTTTACTTTTAAGCGCTTCATAACTCCTTCATTCCACAAACTGACTTGTTAACTTTCTTTAATTCCCACTTTAGCGCAACCCACATACTTCTTTTTCACTACTTACAACCGCTTCCTTCATTTGCTTCATATTTGCTCCAGTTTCAACTTGTTCACATTAACTGATTATTTCAGCGCTCTTTAAATACTTATCCTATACCCTGTTCATTTTAACCTTCTCACTATTTAATTCTATTGACTTCCTTCCTCTCCACCCAAGCCCCCACTAACTTAATTTTACAGAAAACAACATAATGATCCGATAATTCCTTCCTAACCCCCTCACTGATTATAACATCCAACGCAAACTTCAACATCTTCACCAACAAAAAATGCAATTCATAATTTTTCCCTTCGATACCACCTCTACCTACACCAACTCTAGTATACTTGTGAATACTCTTGTGTTTAAAGGAAAGTATTACTACCACGTACCTCTCTCCTGACAGAAATCAATCACCCTTTCATACCATTCTCATTTTATCTTGACACCCCAAAGCCACCTGCTATATCATCCCTTTTTTGATCACTTATCCAACCATAGAAGTCTGAAGCTCCTACTCACCCCATCCAAAACATCATTCAGATTATCCCAGAAAATCGTACTCTCTTCAACATTACCCTCAGATGACCTATGTCACAACCACACACACCTTGACCTTTCAAACTTAAATTTAACTATAGAATTCAAGTACTCGCACAAACAAAATCAACTATAATTAACTCTCAGTACCACAGGTCACTCACTTCATCAGGATTGCACTCCTTCTCTCACCTTCTATCCTTTCTACACTAGCACACACATACACATTTCACACACCACTCATTTTCACTGTTTCCTTTCATCTTTGTTTCAGTCACAACCAGCAAATCAAATTTACATCATTCATCACCTTTCTCCTCTTCTCCTCATCATTTATTCCTCTGACATTCCATGTACCCATACGATTCATACATTTTCGCTGTAAGATGGAAGGTCGCTTACGGCGATCACTTTATATATATATATATATATATATATATATATATATATATATTAAATATATATTATATATATATAATTATAATATATATATATATATATTATATATATATATATATATATATATATCTATAGTAATATATAATATATAATATATATATATATATTATATATATATATATATATATATATATATATATATATATATATATATATATATATATATATATATCAGCTCACGATGGCTCAGTGGATTAAAGCGAGTCTTTTCTTGCTTAAAGATCTAGAGGAAGGGTTCGAATTTTCGAATCCGGATACCTCAACGGACTCTAAAAATTTCCGTCGGTTGGAGATTTTATTTAATATTTGATTGCAGTTTAGGTCATAGTGAATTACACCAATCTCAATACCGACACATCACTAAAAACATAATCAGCACATACAACAGAACAGTCTATTATAACATACAAAATTCGTGCAATCTCTCAAGCTTCTAGTAAAGAAAGCCCGCCCATCTGGAAACCAAGTGGATTAGAGTGTGCATAAAATCTTGGCTTGATAACAAGCCCTGCTTCGGCCCAACGTATTTGGATATTCTAGCCGCCGTGGACGTAGTTTCGAATCCAGATGTTTTGTATTAGATCGGTTATGAAAGTGATAGTGGAGTGTTTTTGTTCGTGTTGTGAGTTTGATAAGAGGATGAAAAGAGATACTAGATATTTAGGATTAATTTTTTTAATACTTTGGATATTGTAGAGGGCAATGGGTTATTAGATGATTTGTTTGCCTTTAGTATGTGTGTGTTTTCAGAATGGTGGAAGAGTGCTACTTTGCCATGCGGAGTTGAATATTTGAGTAAGGGTTGAGATAGCTTTGGTGCCCAAGTGTTTGAGATGAATATTTTATATTTGGTCAAGTCCTACTGCTTGTGAATTTATTTTAAGTTTTTAATATTTAAAAATATTTATTTTTAATATTTAATATTAATATTTTAAATTTGGTCAGGTTCTACTGCTTGTGAATTTTTTAAGTTTTTTGATAGTGTTGACTGTTGAGTACTTCTTGGGGAGTGAATAGACGGCGAGGGGGATCTTTTTGGTTAGGTTTTAACTTTTTAATTCGTTTAATAGTTTATTTATTGGTGGGTATTTTGGATTTATGGCTTATTTTTAAATAGTGTGATATAATAATATTATATTGTATTTTTTGGACGAGATTTAATTTTGTTTTGTTTACAGATAGCTTCGTGAGCTGGAGCCGGAGCTTGTTGGGTGTGTGAAGTACAGATTTTTTTATTGTACTGAATATTTTTGTTGCGTTGGTCCTATGGTTTGGTGTTTGGTTCTATTGTTGCCAATTCTTAATCTTGTTTAAGTTGATTAAATTTATCCCATTGTTGAGGTCCGTGATTTGATTTAGTTGGTTCTGATTCAGGTGTCTATTTTTGTCTGGTTGAGTTTCTTTGTTTTATTAGGTTGTCTATATCAGGTGAGAAGTTGGGTTGAATTGTTTGTGGTAGCCATGTAGGATGTATTTTTTTGGATGCTTTTAGAATTTTTTAAAGAGCTTGCATTTATTGTTGAGAGAAGTAATTGCTTTCTTGTAATTAATATGTTTTTTTTAAATGTATTTAGTGTGTTTATGTTGAATTGTGATTTGTATTGGAATGTGATTTGAGGAGAGAGCATGAAAAGTTATGCTATGTTGTGGTAACTTTGATTTGGGGAGAACATGAGGAGATATCGGGGGATGTGGGGTTCTGGTTATGTTGTTATTTTGTAGAGGTCTTCGAGTAAGGTTGGTTTCTGTTGTTTAGGATACTGAGTGAATGTAAATTTTTTATAAACGTGTCACCTCTTTGTATGTGTATGTGTGGGTGCTAAGCCATGCGGGTGGTGTGCATTGAAGTCTCCAGCTAATATCAGGTCATTATTTTGTGTTTAGGGGAAAAGGTTTGGGATATAATCCTGAAAATGGAAAAATTTTATCCAGTAATTTGAATATATATTTTTCTAACAATAGCTTGGTTAAACATAATTTACCGACGTGTCAGTCAGTTAGTACTAGTAGTAGTAGTAGTAGTAGTAGTAGTAGTTCCATATCTATGCTTCCATTGTAAATGAGTACACTACAGTTTTATATATCTGGTGAGAAAATATCTAAATTTATGGGAGATATAACATCCCTTCACCTCTATAGTGAAAATATGTCTGAAATATGTTCTATCGTTTGGATTGTACAATTTATTTTAGCGGCATTCATTACTATGAAACTCTCCATGAAATTCGTAACAGTATTTGTAATATTGACGCTCCAGAAGAAAAAAATAATAATTTTATGAAGAGGAATAATTGTCCCTGAAATTTCACTATAGCATATTTAAAAGAACTTTACTGTATTTCATCGTGTTCAGTAATTTAGGTATCACCACGAATTACGTTTATACTGCTGGGTATTTTTTTGAACATACAGCTCTCGAAAGAGTATTGTTCGATGAAATATACCGTATATATCGAGTATTATTCCAAGATACTCTCCCATGTAAGATTTAGGCAAAGGCAGGTCAGCAGAAAATTCGTAACTAAATGTAACTATTAATGACTTTAGATTGTGTAAATGTAATATATACTTCAAGCCTGATACTGTTATTTTTTGTGCGTGTAGGTAATCTATAAATTTTTTAACCTTTTTATTTATGGGTGTTACTGCTTACTGAATTTTCGTTTTTTTTTTGTAAATTTCCTTTCAGGTGTCAACAAAGTTTTTGTTTCTGAATATTACGATTCTAGGACCTCAGCATATATATTAGCTTCACTGAAAATACCTTTAAAAGAGGTTAAATCAAAAGGTAATTTGCTTTTTCTTTGTAAAATTCTATATTTTAAATAATGCGTATATGTTTTATTATATTTGTTAGAAAATTTTCCTTATACACTATTGCTGGCATTGTTTTTTTTCATTAGGAATATTATTGTTCCACTAAAACCTTGCTGAATTCTGTATATTCTCTTGTTTTTTCCTTCTTTAATCCATATGCATGACGGTCTCATTCCTTTCTGAACATATGATTTTCTTTCCCTCGTGCGAAACAACATTACAATTTGATAATTTTATCTGAATGTAATTTTTAAATACAGATCTTTAGTCATTATCTCATTACTATTTTATCCATAAAATGTGTTTTTACTGGTTAATTTATTTAAACACTTAACGTAATAATTTTTATACTGTTTATTTCAAATTCTTCTTATCTATATATCTTCATTTTTATCTCTGCCATTTATTAAAAAAAAAATTTCAGTGCTTTTAACACTTTTGTTCTCTTTATGCAAACATCTTTTACTTTTAAAAATTTTTAATGTACAAGAATAATTATATATTGTTTTGTATTTTTTTAACTTTTTAAGTTTTTGTCGAAACCTTTAGACTTTTTATTCCCATCTATTTTTTTTTCTTTTTTAGCTGTAAATGATGATACAGGACAGAATAAAGAAGAGATTTTGGCAATTAAAGAAGAGATTTTATTCTGCCGTTTGCAGTCTGAAATTGGTGGTACAAATATTTCAACAAATGCTCAGGATGATCAAAAGTCGAGTAAATCTATAAGTCGTAGTGTTAAAAGGTCACTATCAAAATCAAAGTCTCCAGTAAATTCTTTTTCAGAAAATGAAAACAAAAAGATTCATTATAAACAAGAGAGTTCGAGATCTCCCTCCCTGAGCTTAGAAACTATATCAGAGCAGGAGAGCAGTGATTCTAGCTCAGAAAGTTATGAAAGAAGAATCCACCGTACTAGAAGAAAATCTAGCTCTCGTTCTAGAAAACGGCCTCGATCAAGGTCTTCATCAAAGACTATAACTAGAGCAAGAAGAAGTGTTTCTCAATCCAGAAAAAAGGTCAAAGAAACGAGTAAAACTCAAAAATCCTGTTCATTATCTGTAAATAAATTGATACATCACCACGAAAATGAAGAAAAGTTAGATCATGATAAAAAAAAGACATCTTGTTCAAAAACAATATCACGAGTATCAAGAAGACGTGTATCAAAAAGATATTTTTCCTCCTCTTCCTCCTCCTCCTCATCCTCATCCTCTTCCTCTTATTCTTCTTCCTCCTCCTCCTCCTCCTCATCATCATCATCGTCATCATCATCATCATCGGATAACGACGATTCTGCTGATAAAATGTGTGAAGAATTTTCTCTTGCAGGAACGATCCAACTTTTAAGTGCAGTTGAAGATAAATTGGGTATACTTGGCCCGGCTGTTTTGTCCTTAGTAAAATTGGCTAAAGATAATGAAGAAAATGCTACCAAGATGTGGAGTTTACTTAATGAAGAAGAGAACGTCATTCTTCTTAATATGATTGTAGATAAATTAAAGTGTTTACTCCCGACATCTCCTTTACATGAGATTCCTGTCTTATCTAAAGCTGTTGAATGGGTTCAAAATCTTATTGAAGAAGCTAAACGGAAATCTGAACTCAAAGTTGATGGCGAATGTAATCAGCATGAAGCAACTATTGATTTAAATTCTATTGGAATGGCTTCTCGTAACAAGAGTTCTGACCACATTCTAGAACTTATAAAAACGGCATTTGCTTATGAAGGTAAAGCAAATCCTACTAATGAAGAAATACATCATGCGTATCTTCAGGTTTGTTATCTTCATTTTGAGTTATCAATAAAAGATAGTTCTTCATAGTAACGGTGATTGAACTGTTATTCATTGATTAACCATTATAATTTTATATTTTTGTATATTTGTCATTGAAGCTGTACTTTATTTCTCAGTTTAAATAACACCCACCCAGTATGTTTTTATTTTCCAAATTTTGCATAGTTATTTAATATTAAATTTGGTTTTTGTGAAGTTCTGTAACTTGACGTCCATCGCCGTTGTCGTTTTAAATTTATAACTGACTAGACCGCGTATTAATTGATTCTGGTGTGTAATCTAGCTCAATTTTGGAAACTGATCGAAAATCTCTCTCTCGCCTTTTTCATAATGTTTGGTCATTCCAAATTGCCATAGCTGTGCAGTTTGTGCTTAATAATTTCTCCATTTTAGCTTTCAGGCCATTAGAAGTCAAAACCCTTTAAATATCCTTTTGCGAAAGAGAGCCATAATTTTCTCCATTTTCCTTCAATGACTATTGCTCCTTCGCGAAGTGACTCTCCCTCCTTTGCAATTTGTGTCAAAAATTCTTGACTCTTAAAATATCTTATAGGTTAAACTAATATGCTGCCTTATTCGTACAAAAAATAGTTTTCCTTACGCCTAAAGTTTTTTTTTTAAACCTCACGGGCATAGCCCTATTCTAGGAGGGGAACTTCTCTAGGTAATTTCTACCTAGGATCCGGAATAGGGATCGAACCCGGCCCTTACCATGCGACTCTGTCGCTCTACCAATTGATCCACGGTGTGCGAGACCTTTTAGTATCCACAAATCTGCCCACCATGGAACTGCTGGAAAAAAATATGTAATTTCGTACAGTAATCCTGAGAAAAATATAAATACCGTATAAGAATTATTTAATTTCAGTAATTGGAGATTCTGTCGAATTATCATTTAACCAATGGAAATTTCGATTTAAGCTGGTAAACACGTGACTTTCTTAATTTAAAAAAAAAATGTTGATTGTGTCACTGGTAAAAAAAAGGAAATTAGTAACCTTGCATTTATATTTATTATAACAAATATGTTAGACATCTTATTATTAGCTTTATTTTCCATAGTTAAAAAAAAAAAATCTGACTTCTTCGCGAAGTGACTCATTTGGTTCCTCCTCCATTTCACTGACCTTTCGCAACTACAGTACACATGTTTTTTTTTTTACTCTAAAAATCGCATCTTTTATTTATACTGTTTCAGTCATTCATATGAAACTACACCATGACTTTCCTTGGCGTCTAATGTTTTCTTTATCTTCAAATTTACTCATCCTGCCACAGTATGGTAAAAAAACCACAACAGTTTCATATACATTAATTCTGAGCAAATTATAGATATATAGGTAGTGAAATTTTAATAATAATAGATTATGCTAAATTAACATTTGACCATTGTAAATTTTGATTCGATTCGATTAGGCACGCGATGCTTGTAACTGAAAAAAAAAAATACTAATTTTTCCGAATGGTAAACATTGCTAATTGATATATTTCTAATTTTACTAAATTATTTACTGTATTTTTTTTACTAATTTTAAATCATTGCATGTGTGTGTATACTTTGTGCATAGGTCAAACTTTAAAAAAAAAAAAAAAAAAAAAAAAAAGCTGTTTGGGTTCTGCACTATCCCGGATCAAACTCATTTCCACCCCATATGTGACATCATATTTGGTAACTCAATTTGCATGGACATATCTATGACTACGTTCCACTGTAAAGAATTTCAAGATACTTCAAGAGAAGTGTCCCCACGAATCAAGATTTCTTTTAAATCCTGCTTAAGCAAGCTTTACGCTCACTGCAACTATAATTTTAACTGCAGCAATCTGGAATGATCACGTGATGTTAAAATTCTTTTATGGAGTTTGGCTCTTTGTACCACCTTTCTTACCCCCACCCCTCATGTAGGTCGATTCGTTGAAGTCGAAAGGGAGCTCAGACACTTTATGTTTGCGAAATTCGTCCTACCATTCTTTTGTTATATTTTGTTTTTGTTTATTCCTTTCTTTAATTTTTGCTCTTAGTATTTTTATTGTTCTTGTTATTATTATTGTTTTTGATTTTATCTGTATTATTTTTCTTGGTCATTACGATTATTTGTATTATCAACATATTTTATGCTTCCAGTTCTTATTACCCCTCCTTTCAGCAGTTTGTCTCCCTTCTCCTATTTCTGTACGTACTACCATTTGTTTTTCTGGTCTCTTTGTTTTAGTTTCAGGTAGGTAAGTGGGACGTTGTACCTCAAAGGGGTCCGTACTAGTCTTTTTCTTTATGGGTTCCTTTTTTATGTTTTTTGTAGGATTGTCACCACTTTGGGATTTAGTTTTTACAAACGATTAATAAGGTTAAAATTTATATAATTGATTGCTGTTTGGAGAATAATTAAATGTTATTTATTGATATTATATTTGGAAATTTCATCTGAGACGATTTTGAGTAAGAAGAGATTTTGCAGAATTGTTCATAACAAAGAAGTCCGATTTGAGATATCCTTTTGGCAAAAACTTTCATTATCTAACAATTTGTTCTTTTACTTTTTTCTATCTATTTTCTTCCTGAAGTTTTTGTCATCCTTTGTCCTTTTGTGATCATCTGAAGGTTCTTATTTTTGGAAAGAACTTCTGTTAATATAAGGTAACTTTAAAACTCGTTAGAATTTCATTTAAAATCTAGTGTCATTATTTGTTTCAGCTCTAAATCCAAAAATACATAATCTTTAAAGTGTTGAAAATGGGCTCAGATGATGAAAGTACTGAGAAAAGTAAAAGGAGTGAGAATTGTCCTATTTTTGATGGGAAGAAGGAGAGGTTTTTGGAGTGGAAAGGTAAAGTGGAAGATTGGATATGGAGAAATAAGAATGTGGATAAATACCCGGGTTTAACTATTCGGAGTGCACTATGTGGGGAACCATGGGAACTGGTAGGAGGATTGCCAAGAGAGGAAATAGCAAGTAGTGATGAAATCGACAAGATAATGAGTGTTCTGGAGAAGAAATATAGCAGTGACAAGAAAAGAGAAAAGATGGATAGTATGAACGCTTTCTTCAGAATTAAAAGAAGAGCTACGGAGGAGATACAGGACTTCGTGAGTAGATTTGATGTTGCATTGAGAAGGTGTACTGCCGCCGGAATGGCTGAACTAGGAGAGGAACATAAAGGAGGTTTGTTGTTGGGAAGGAGTAAATTGTCTGAAAATTATGAAAAAATAATGTTAGGTGCTTTGGACGGAGATTTATCGTATACAAGAGTGACGAGCCTATTAGTGGGAGTTATGGGAAAGAGTTTTCAGAACCAAAACTTAGAAAAGATATGGTATAGTGCCAGTGGAGAGAGGAATAAAACTATCGAGAGAAGGAATGCTTGTTATAAATGTAAGAAAGAGGGACATGTGCATAGGTTCTGTCCGGATTGTAAAAGAAATAATAAAGAATGTGTTGGATGTGTGAAGAAAGGACATGAGGCGGAATACTGTTGGATGAAAGATAAAGAATGCTACAAATGTAAAGAAAGAGGACCCTTGGCCAATGTGTGTGTGACGAAAGGAAACCAGTGACCAAAGAGGTGGTGCTGTTAGGGGATAGAGGGATAGAAGAAGAGGACAACTGAGATAATCAGTGCGATAGTCGATACCGGTTGCAAGAACAGTGTAGTAGGAGAATTGTGACTAGAATCAATTCTCTCGACTTTAAATAGGGAAGAATTGGAGAAGATAAGGGAATCTGAAAGGAGAGTAGAAGCAACTTATGTTTTTGGGGTAAGGGAATATAAGTGTAATAGGGAATTTTAATCCCTATGGCCTTAGGGAATAATCGTGCATTACTGGAAACAGAAATAGTCGAAGGGAATATACCATGGTTGATAGGGACAGTAGTTTTATATAAATTAAGTCGGATAAATTTTGGAAATAAATATTTAGAATGTAACCATTCTGTAATTAATGAGAAAATACCTATTAATATGGATAGTAAGGATCATATAAGAATTAAATTAAGAAAAATGAAGTGTATGAGTCAGTAAGCGAATGTTTGAAGGAGAGAAATGTGAGTTTGGTAGAGGCGAGAAGAAAGGTGTATAACAGGAGTGAATGGCGGGGGATTGTGAGGGGGTATGGTTGTGGCCCACCTGGGCCAAGGGATGAACCCTTACATTGACGATCTACCATAGTGAGTGTCCATCGCTGTCCCATGAAGCTTTAGGGTGGATTTTCTGACTGCCGATGAGTTCTCACTTAATTATGGTACTGAGGGGGCGGTTTAAGGCTGGGCTTTCTTTTCGATTGCTGTCATGTTCTTTCTACTGCTTTTCTTTTCCGATGCTCGACACGCACCTTACTCCCATTCTTGGGAAAATATAAGGAAGATAAAGAAAGAAAGAAGTGTATGGTTAACACCCGAGGAAAATAATTCTATATTTAATGGGCGAAAAATGGAATAATGCCTATTTGCGTTTACATTTACAGTTTGGCCATTGCGTAATTGATAAACTGTAACAAATGATTTGTAAAGCTTGGGGTCATGATGGGGATTTCCTGAGGGTGAAGAAGGAAAGGTTACAAACATTAAAAGAGATTTGCAGTAATTGTGAAACGTGTAAGAAATATAAGAAAAACCCGGAAAGGCCAATAGTGGGGTTGCCTCTGGCAAAATATTTCATGGACATAGGTGAATTGGAAGGTGAAAAATTTCTGGTCATGGTGGATTGAGCAACCCATTACTATCAAGCAAAATTGCAAAAAGATAAGAAACCTAACGTAATGGAAAATGGATTAGTTATTTTGGAGCCCCTCAAAAGATAATAACTAATGGAGACGGAATTTCAAAACTAAGAAGTAATCGAGTTTAATGAAAAATGGGGTATATAGATGCTATGTACTGCCAGAGAGAGTCCATGGAGCAACGGAAAAAGCGAAAAGACAGTTGGGATATTAAAGAAAGGTATGAGGAAACTAAAGGAAGATGGAAGAGATTGGATATTAATGTGGATGGTCAGTGCGAAAACGATAGAATAATGAGTGGTGGGTATTCTCCCAATCAAAAAGTGTTTGGGATATATTATCGAGGTAAACATGAAATGGAACATTTCAGCCCTGCTCAACTTGAAGAGGAAATAGAAGGAGCAAAATGAAAAGAATTAATGCAATTACAAATGTTGGTTCAAGATAAGGTACAAGAGAAAGAATGTAAAATTAGAGCACATAGAATAGAGGAAGATCAAGTGGGAGGCAAAGTCTATTACAAGAAAAAGGGTGAGGGAAAGTGGAGAGGACCTGGGAGAATAATTGGGAGAGATTGTAAAATCGTCATGATTAAACATGGGGCATAATTGATTAGAAAGGTTAATAAGATACATATAACTAAAATACAAAAAGTAAGAAAGGAGGGGAAAGATAATTAAAAGGAGAAAGTAAGGGATGTGATGGAAGAAGAAGAAGGGGAAAAGGAAGAAGAAAAGGTTGAGCAATTAAGATGATGATGATGATTTGGAGGAAGATGGTGGGATTCATTCTTTGAATATTAGAAAAGGAAAAAATTATAGAATAAGACACGATAATGAGGAATGGTGGAGAAGGGTGAAAGTGATGAGTTTGGGAGGTAAAAGAGGGGGCAAATATGACTGTACTTATAACGTTAAAGGTTTTGACTCTGAGGAAGAGTTTTGGCCCGACTTAAGAGAATATGAAGTGTAGGAAGATAAAGGAGAATCTTACTTCAGCGAAGGTAAAATGGTTAACTGTAACAGTATGGAATCAGATTACATGAGGAAAATTAAAGAAGCAAAGAAGGAGGAGATTGCGAGTTTGATAGAAAATAATGTGTTTGAAGAGATAGAAGAAAGTGAAGGAAATAAAGTACTTAAGACGAGATGGATAATTACAGAAAAGGAGGAGGAGGAAAGCAAGATTAGTAGTCAAAGGTTTTATGATAAAAGACTGTCTAGGAATAGAAGATTGTGAATCTCCCACTTTTTCAATAGAAGAGCAGAAAATAATACTATCGATAATAAATATGAAAGATTGGCAGGTAAAAACCTTGGATGTGAAAACAGCTTACTTACTAGGAAAAGAAGTGGAAAGAGTAGTGATAAAACAACCTGATGAAGCCAATACTTTAAAGCTATGGAAACTGAAGAAAACAGTATACGGGTTGAAGGATGCACCTAGAAAATGATACGAGATTTTAGTAGAATTGTTAATAAAAATTGGAGGGAAAAAAAGTGAAATAGATAACTCAATATTTAAATGGGAAGATAATGGTG
This sequence comes from Trachelipus rathkii, assembly GCA_015478945.1. NCBI lineage: Eukaryota > Metazoa > Arthropoda > Malacostraca > Isopoda > Trachelipodidae > Trachelipus > Trachelipus rathkii. Next base: position 19,885 of record JABUQX010059034.1, on the reverse strand, counting down.
TTGTTTATGGAATAATGGGGATTCATGTAGATGATCTCATTTATGGAGGAAATAAAATGTTTGAGGAGAAAATCATTCATTTTGAAGGTTGGAAGAGAAGAAAGTGAAGTTTTTAAATATTTAGGAGTAGAGGTTGAACAAAAGAAAGGTGATATTGTTATAAGTCAGAGTTATTCAAGGAACAAATTAGTGATACGGAAACTAAACAAGGATAATAAGGATGAAAAGTTAAATGAAGAGATGACAGAATATAGATCGTTTTTGGGAAAATTAAATTGGATGTCACAGAATATTCGTCCTGATCTTAATTTTGATGCGAGTTTTCAGGGAAGGAATATGAAAGAGGCCAATGTGGAATATTACCAGGAGCTAGTTTAAGGTAGCAGAAAGAGCAAGAGAAGGAATTCAAATGAAAATATCAAAGTTAAAAAAGGGAAGAATGAGGTTGGAGGAGTTTATCGATTTTTAAGAAATTAGATTTAAAGCTAATTTCATGAATGAAAAATTCATCAAATCAAACGACCTACTATACGCCGCCATCTTGTTTGTTTACATTTATTCATAAGCATTTTCCTTAAATTCGGTAAGCACGGGAAAGAGCAACCTTACAGAATTTAGGAAATTTCTTACGTTTGGTGAGCCATTTGCTAATTTGACAAAATGGAACGCAACTTAGCATTTTCCTAAATTTCGTAAGCAAGAATGCAAAATCGAAAACGGCTTTAGATGGTGAGCTAGTGATGCTCGATATCTAAAAAATATCGATATTTTAATAAATATCGAATCACCTTCAATATTATCGCGAGAAAAATATCGATATTCACATAATTCGATATATTGTAATCACAGTATATATAAGGCATTTTCGTTCTTGCATTTCTGCTTACGAAACTTAAGAAATGCTAAAGTTTGCGTTCGATTATGTCAATTTAAGCACAGATTTAGGAAAATGATCACCAAACCTAAATAACCCTAAATATATGTAAGTGGCTCTTTCCCGTGCTTACCGAATTAAGAGAACGTCCTTACGAAAAAATGTAAACAAACAAGATGGCGGCGTAGTAGGGCGTTTGATTTCATGAATGTTTCATTCATGAAATTAGCTTTAAATCTAATTTCTTCCAAATCGATAAACTCCATCAAAATAGTTGATCAATTAATATGTAATAAAAACCATTATTTATTTATTTCTATTTATTCAAACCACGTGCTCCATCAAACAGCTGATCAAAATATATGTAAACAATTATCTTTCATATTGCCCAAAATTTGTGCTGAAACTGGATTAGCATTTTTTATCGAGCGCAAGCACAAATGCAAAATCGAAAACGGCTATATTACCAGTAGGTCAGAAAGATAGGAATATTGTCGGGCATTTTCTATATGCCCTTTTTAGAATTGAAAATAAAATTTAATGTTACTTATTTATGACGTTTTCGAGCATAAAGTAATCCAGCAATATTTTAAAAACAAATATTAGACATTTTCCTTAAAGAAAAATTAACCACGATAAATATTAAAAATATATATGACTTTAGAAATAAATTTTGCTAAATATAAAGCAATTTAAATGTTTTCATTTTTTTGTTTAAAAATTTGTACATTCACACACACACACACACAAGATGTCCGAAAATTATAACATTGGATTTTGAAATACTAGTAATATTTCTACTATTTTAAATCCAAATATATATCATAGAAGAAATATTACTATATTTCAATCCAATGTTATAATTTTCGGACCATCTTGTGTGTGTTGTGTGTGCAATGTACAAAATTTCCCGCTAAAAAATAAAAAACATTTAAATTGATTTGTATTTAGAAAAAAAAAAAATTTTAGTCATATATATTTTTAATACTGATCGTGGTTATCACTTCCGGAGACCCTCCCCGGAGGGGGAAAGTTAGTCTTACCCTGTTGTTCCCCGGAAGCCGAGAGTACCCCGACTGATGCATCTTCGGTTTAGCCTTGGGTATTCCTTTAGTTAACAAAAAAAACAATTTTAAACTGACGGAGTCTTAAAACGTAAGCTGGTCCTATTATTTTTGAATACATGTCCTTTCACCTCTACATTGATTTAAGATTCAATATACTAGAAATAAATTTAAAAAACAAAAAACAAAAATATCAAAACTGACGGAGTCTTAAAAAAGGCTACCAACGTTCATATATATTATATATATACCATATATATATATATAAATATATATATATATTATAATATTATATATATAATATATATATATATATATATATATATATATATAATATTATATATATATATATATATATATATTATACACTAAAATATTAAAAAACTTTTTTCAAGTCATTTCCGACACATGTTTTGTAAAAGATTTGTTTTGTTAAACAGGAATATTCATCCGCTCCCGCCCGTTTTTACTAATTCCCGAATTCGAGATGTAACAACGGGCGCCTGACTGTGACGTTTAATGACGTAAGAAGTCCGCAAACGGGCTCTGGAAACGATGCATGTGCGCTTGTGTGCCGTCCGGGCTGCATCGGGCTCTGGAAACGGCAGCTATAGTCTTCATTACGTATACATTAACACAGGTACAACATACCCTCATGTAACACCCTAGCGCACTCAAGACTTAGTCCCTTACGTCCACAACGATTAATAATATATATATATATATATATTATTATATATATATATATATATATATATATTATATATATATATATATATATATATATAGTATATATATATATTAATATATATATATAATATATATATATAATATATATATATAATAGTATATATATTATATATAGATTTATATATATATATATATCATATATATAATATATAATATATATAGTATATAATATATATTTATATATATATATATATTATATATATATAATATATTAGTTATATATATATAATATATTATATATATATATACCATAAATGGAGAATTCTAACAGTATTGCATAACTGATTTAAGGCATGGGTTAATGAAAGAATTACATATGGAGACTCCTTCAGGAATATGAAATAGACGGGATATTCACTTTATTGATACAGCGTAGAGAAAGAAGGGTGGGGGTGGCGCATTATGTTAAAAGCAATATTCAATCTGTATTAGATGACTGACTTTAAAATGAATCATGATATTGAATCGGTGGTAGATATTCTTATATACAATAAATCATTTAGAATAGGGGGCATTTTATAGACCTCTGGCCAGAGTCAAGAATTAGATGTGAAAATGTGAAAGAAATAGAGACTGCATGCCACAGTAAAAGAAAAAGTTAGTCATAATGGGTGATTTTAATTTTCCAGGCATTCATTGGGATTCCTTGTCTAAAGACCATAATAGTTCTGCATTCATAAATTGTATACTAGATAACTTTTGACCCAGATGTCAAAGAACCCACAAAGATACGATGCACTAACTAAGTTAAAAATGAAGTATCAGATCGAAAGGAATCTGTGAAGTTAGAGTTGAGAGAATTTAGGACTTAGTGACCATATAATTAGATTTAATAGGAATGTAATATCTGGGCCCAAATTGCAAGTTAATAAGGAGAAGATCTTAGATTTCCGAAATGGCGATTTACCAAATTTCGAGACATGCCTAGTACAACTAACTGGGATAAGAGTTTAAAGACCAAAATGTTTTATCATGCTGGGAACATTTTAAAGCAAATTTTACGAAGATCAGTCAGATGGTTAAAGATAAACCCATTAGTGTGGAAAGGAAAACCTGTTTGGTGGAATAGGAGAGATAAGAGAGAAAATTAATGAAAAGCTTAGATGTTTTAAAATATCAAGTAGTAATAGCGAACGGAAGATGATTTTAGAAAATTATAGGAAAATGGAAATGAATTTAACCAATCAATAAGAAAGGCAAAGAGAGAGGCAGAAATTAATTTAGCAAGAATAGTAATAAGAAATCGAAGAAGTTTTTTAGCTTTTTAAATTTTAAAAGTAAGAATAGGGACGATTGGCTCCAATAAAATGATGAAAATTTTAGTGAGTTCAAATAAGGAAATGGTCAACATTTTCAATGCTTATTTGCTTCAGTGTTTACTGATTAAAGATTAGATAATATGTTTGCGAGACTAATATTTCTGGTATGCATGTAATAAATAACTTTACAGAATTTGAATTTGATGCTAAAAGATATTAAACGTTTATTTAGATCATATTGCACCCAAGTTAAAGGCGCAGGCTCACTGATGGTATATATGGTTAGAATCTGAAAAGAGGTAGTACCAGCATTGCCAAAGGCACATGATTTTAAGCCGATCTATAGCATTTGGTGCAGGTACCAATGACTGAAAATGCATATGTTGTGCCTATTTATAAGAAAGGTAGTAAGAGAAGATTTGGGAAATTATTAGGCCAGTTAGCTTAACATCTCTGCTTGTAAAGGTTCTGGGAAAAGTTACTGAAAGTCATATAGAGAAATATTTAGAAGATAACAAGTATTGTATGACTCTCAGCACGGGTTCAGAAAAAGGGTAGCGCATGTCAGGGACAAACCTTAGAATTTATGGAAACATTACTGACTGTTATCGACCGAGGAGATCCAGTTGATATCGTATATTTAGACTTTAGTAAAGCATTTGATAAGGTTCCCCACATAAGGCTGATGAAAATGTATTGCAAATGTGGTATAGGTGGAGTGGGTACATGGTTGGATTAAAGAGTGGGTGCGAAATAGAAAACAGTGTGTACAACTAAATGGAAATAAATCATCATGGGAAATAGTGAAGGGGTTGGTGTCCCACAGGGTTCAGTGCTTGGGGCCACTATGTCCTCATATATTAAATGATTTAGACCAGGGACTTAAAATGCGAAGGTTTCTAAGTTTGCAGATGATAACTAATTGGCTACCTCAGTAG
>JABUQX010059034.1:7500-10000 GCA_015478945.1 Trachelipus rathkii | reverse complement strand
AGTGCAAGAAGGAATAGGTTATTGGGGGGATGAGGTCATTAGCTAAGGAGGAGGTAATTGATAAGATGAGAAAGTAAAGAATGGTAAATTCTACAACATAATGAAATTACTCTTGAATGATCAAGAACGAGTGAGATGGCTGATTGATTGCGATTTGAAGTTGTTAACAAAGCATTTATGAGGTGTAGTTCCGAGAGATTGGAGGAGAGTGGTAATAGTATCCTTATATAAGGTAAGGGGGGATAAGCGGTAACTGTAGGAATTATAGGGGAATTAGTTATTGAGTGTTGTTGGTAGATTATATGTTGTATAATTTTTAATGTTTAGGATTGTAGAGATTTGTGGAATCACGATTTTTAAATTGAAACAAATTATTGAGGAAATGTGAGAGAATAAAGATTAAGTGTATTGGTTTATGGATATGCAACAGACGTATGATAGGATTAATAGGGAAGCTCTTAGGCAGGTGTTAGTGATATTATAATGTTGGTGGTAGGCTTTTGAATGGAATCAAAAGTATGCTTGATGATAGTGAAGCGAGTGTAGGAATAAATGGAGTCGAATGTGATTGGTTTAAATATACAACAGCGAATGAGCCACGATTGTGTTTTCATGGTTATTCAATTTGAATATGGATGCGGGTATGAAAGAATAGGCTACTAGGGCATGGCAACGCATCACAACAAGGGGACGATTTTGAATGGAAGAAAGGGAGGGTGCCCCACTATCATATGCAAATTGATTGTGGTTGTTGTGGCGAATCTGAAGTGAGTTTGGGAGGATTGGTAGATAGATTTGCAGGGTGTAAAAGGAGGGGTTTGAAAGTAAATGTAGATAAGAGTAAGGTTATGGTTGTGAGTAGGGTTGGGAAAGGAAAAAAAACAAGCTCGTTTTTTTCCGAAAAAAATGTTTTTTTCATAAAAAAACAGCCTGAAAAAAAAAACAAGTAAAAAATTTGTTTTTTACATTTTCTTCAATTAAATTGTGGAATTTACATGTTTGAACAATTATATTATAAATTTTAGCAAATATGCTTTTAATTTGGAACATTGTTTACTTTGAATGACCTCCTTACAAGGGTGGAATCCCCAGTTTGTGTTCAAAAATTTTTATGGGTTTCCATATTTTTATTTATATTCTGAATTTTGATATTCATAATAATTTGTTTGTGGCTTCATTAATGTTTTCTTACTCTGTTTCAGCTTTCAGTAACATTTTTATCATAATTATTTAATCAGAATTTAGAAATGCCACATGCAAAAAGTCGTGTACTTTTTAAGGAAATAAAAGGTTGCAAAGGCCTCCGTATTAAATATAACTTTTGGGTGATAGACGTTGCAAAACTATATTTATTTTCTCATTAATCTAGAACTAGGAAATTCTGAAAAATTTGTTCAACTGATAGAGATGATTGCATGCTAAGCGCAGCCCTTAAGCTACTAAGCAGTCCTGCTTACTGCCCCTGCTCCTCACCACTGTTCATTCTCACACATACTTCATACGACTGAGATATTACTTATTCAGTATATGGATACTTATTATCAAAATTAAATGTGGCTGATCACGCTGATGAGCCAAGTGATAATGAGCTTGACGTAGTCACAGCACAGTAGTCATTAACCAGTAGTACTGGTCTGGGGGTGGGGTAATAGTGATTAGTGAATTCAAAATTATATTCCAAAGCCAATATTTTATTTAGTCATTCACCATCCTCCTTCATTTACAATCTTAATTTCAATATTTTATTATTTCATTTGCATCCTTAAGTCACTTTTGAGTTCTGTCAATCAGACTCATTCTATATAAATTAAGTTATTACAGTAATATTTAAAAAGTAAATTATAAATTATGATTATATGATACCAAATAAAATATAGTAAATTAGTAATAGAAGCCTACAACAACAGCAGTCGTCCAAGGCACAAGCTCTTGTAAATTGTAACCAAAAACAATATAAATATAAAAAGAAGGGTAATTCTGCCCCTATTTTATAAATCATTAATGGAATATTGGTAATTTTTAAGTATCCTTATTATTGAAAATATGCAAAAATACTCAATTGAAATATATTAGCCTCTTTAATTTTTAAAAATACATTTAATGAAAAAAACGAAAAAAAAACTGAAAAAACCGAAAAAAACATGAAAAAAAAACGTTTTTTTTTCTGAAAAAAAAACACGATTTGAAAAAAACAATTTTTGTTGCAACCCTAGTTGAGTAAGCGACAGTTCCGGTAGGAAGTTATGTTATTATGGTGAGGCAGCGGACAAGTGTCGAGTTAAGATATTTAATATTACATATATGTTGGATGAAAAAGGAATGGATGATGCAGAGTTGTATAAGAAAGTTGAATGGCAGGAAGGTTGGCTGGTGCAATTAAATCGTTGCAGTGATGTTAAGAGGCTAAGTCTTGGTGTGCTAGCGTCTTACCTGAGGTATGTTGTTACCGCTGTTGGTGTATAGTATTGAGACCATGTCTGGAATAAGAACGTTAGATCTA
>JABUQX010059034.1:0-2500 GCA_015478945.1 Trachelipus rathkii | reverse complement strand
AAAAACCTGTGCCAGAATAATGTTCAAGTGTTTGCACTTATAGCCCAGTTTGAATATGATATAGTTGGATGATTGTATTGTTTTTTTTTAACTTGTCAATATGTCAGTTGGACTATTGTTTTTATTAAGTTAAGCATTCTCGATTTTCTTTGCCGTATAGTGGAATAACAAACTGTTATTACAGCAATATTTATCGTTTAGCAATAGAGAAAACAAAAAAAACGTTTGCTTAAATGGATAATTATTAATTTTTTAAATATAGATATATATAGAAATTTATATATATATTATTTATTAATATTGTTAGATAGGCGTTAAAGTTTGCAAAATTGAGCGGAGCGAAATAGTGGTTTCCGGAATTCACAATTTTTCCTCTGTTTGAGTTCTTTAGTGAAAACACTAATTCCCCGTAAAATTTTGTCAAATTTTATTGCAGATTGTGTAAACTAGATATATATATATTACGGTATATATATAATATATATATATATATATATATATATAAGTTATATTCTATATAAAGAAACGTTATTCTTGGATATATTGTCTTGTATATCAATATATATTTTTTTATATGTAATATACTTTTGGTAATTTTGCGGTTAGAATTTGTTTTCAGTATGAGGCATCAGTGAAAGCCTAAATTTCAAAATATTGGTGGTAGAAAACGTGGATGTGATTCGTGCCAGTTTGAAAGTGACTCTGTTAGCAAACTATATATTTTTAATTTGTTTTGTGTACAACAATGTATAACATGGCTACCCTATCTAATGAAGCGTTTTATGAGTTGGTGCCCAAATCCGCCTGTCTTCGAGGTAAAGAAATCGCGTTGCCCTTACTAAAAGATAAAGTAGCTGCTGATTTGGAGAGAGAAAAGGTGGCTTTGGAGGAAAAGAAGGTGGCTGCTGCTTTAGAGGAGAAGAGGTTAGCGCTGGAGGCAGAAGAGCGGAGAGAGAAGAAGAGAAAAAGTTAGCGCTTGAGGCAGAAGAGCGAAGGGAGAAAGCTAAGCTTGAGGATGAAGCTGGAGTAGAGAAAGCCAAAATCGAAGCAGAAGCGCAAAGAGTAAAGTTGGAGGCAGAAAAGGCTAAATTAGAGGCGGAGAAAGATGCAAGAGATGCAGAAGAAAGAATGCTTCAGATGAAGCTTGATGCTGAAGAAAAACAGCGTCAACATGACGCAGTGATAGCATCACAGAGTGCTCAGAGCAGCCATAGTACTTCCTATGCTAGTAAGTATCCAAAACTGAAGCTTCCTTTCTTCGACGAAAAGAAAAACGATATTGAAGAATATCTGTTAATGTTTGAGAAGCAAGCAGAGGCGAACGAAATCCCTGTAGAAAAACGAGCGGTAGTTTTAGGAAGTTTCCTAACAAGCAAAGCTGTCAGTGTGTACAATAAGATGACTGTTGAAGAGTTAAAGAATTATGAAGGTCTGAAAAGAGCTTTATTGGAGAGGTACGGGCTCACGGAAAGTGGGTACTGTACGAAGTATAAAACCATAACTCCTACGGAAGATGATAATCCTAGAGTTTATTTACAGAGAATTATTGAAGCTCTTAAAAAGTGGTTAACAGCAGCAGATGTAACACTGACACCTGATGGTCTTATTGAATTTTTCTCGGTGGATAAGTATTTGAATACGGTTCCAAAAGAACTCGCAACCTACTTAAGGGAAACGAAGAAGAAAGCACCAGAAGAGATAATAACTTGTTCTGAAGGATACATGGAAGCGCATCGTTTGAGGTTCACAGCGAATAGTCACACGCGAAATCACAATCACGTAGATAAAAGCACACATAATAATAATAATTTTAGATCAAAAGGCAATGGTTATTCTACGAATGGTAATCAGAAAAGTAGCAACCAACATGAAAGCAGGATCGGAGGTGGGAGCGGCGACAGACAGAACTATCGTCGCAGTAGCAGTGAGCCGAGAGAAGTGCTCACGTGCTACAAGTGTCAAAGGAGAAGGCATCTCGCTAGAGATTGTAGAGCCCCTCCATATTTCAACTATAGTGGTAGAGGACAGGATGGTTCCAATAAGCAAAAGAGTAACGAAGAGAGCGACGCCGCATTTGGACTCGCAGTAGACGAAGGAACCCCATGTCGGATGCCTGTAGCTTATGGGACGGTGAACGGATACAGTGCCAAGGCACTCCGTGACTCTGGTTGTAGTCATATAATCGTACGAAAGGAGTACGTACACAAGGGATGTTATGTTGATGACAACGTAACATTGAGGTTGATGAACGGAACGGTGATAGAGGCTCCACTCGCGACGATTAATGTAGACACCCCTTACTTCGAGGGTAGGACGACTGCAGCAGTATTGCCGGGAGTCGTTTATGATTTGGTCATTGGGAATGTCAAAGGCGCATTACCCCCGTTTCAGCATGATCTCGCATGGGAGTCGACCGTGTGTCGAGGGCCTCGTAAAGTAGAGGTCGGGCATCACCATAGAAGTGTGCTGGTCCCCATCGCTGAGAACGCTGAGGAAGATT
>JABUQX010059033.1:22500-34359 GCA_015478945.1 Trachelipus rathkii | reverse complement strand
GTTGAGAGTAGTTGGTAGAGAATTGGATTAAGAGTCTAACACGATGCTTTAAGATTTATCAAGATATGATGCTGGCAGCAATGTACTGTGCTGATCAAATCTCATGTGACATTTGCAGTTTAAAATTTTTGAACATCATTCACTCGTCCAGTATTTCTGCTAGTTGTTTCACTTGACGATCTTTATGATTCTTCCATGCTCAAATGATTCAGCAAAACTTTGCTGTGCGATTAAAAATTCCTTGATAATCAACATTCACATTTTATATACTTAATTTCAATCCTTAGATTGCATTGATACTCTGATATGCAAGCGCTGAACCGTCAAAATGAGAGGCAGAAAAGATTTCTCTTCTTGAAAGAGTTTTATTTTACGCTTCGCTCTTCGCCACTTTTATACAGACGCGCCAACCTGACTGTGATGGGGTTGGAAACACTGATTCCATCTTCGGCTAGACTGTAGCAGCAGCTTTATTACTTGAAGGAGATTTTTGTCACCAACTTAGTTGCAGTGAATGTTAAAGCGTTTGAACGTGTTCTTTTGTCATAAGTCATTTAATGAAATAATAATAAATCATTAGTAATAATCATGAGCGTGTGTTAAGGAATTACTTTTACTTGGCTACAGATACAGCACCGTACTACGGATGCGCACCGTAACATACAGTCTCGTGGAACACACACAATGATACTGAACGGGTTTGTGTGGGGAAGTTTTTTTTTTAGAACACCTGCAAAATAATGTTTTAGTAATCAGGTCACAAAAGTTCATCATTTGCGACAACAGGAGATACAAATTGCAAATTTTTTTTAGTCATAACCTATATTATATATAGTAATATATATATATTATATATTAATTTATATATTATTATATATTTATATATATTATATATATATATTAATTATTTATATATAATATATATTATATTTATATATTATATATAGATATATATATATATAGATATATAATATTATAATAATCTATAACCAAAATGTACAAATTAAATGCAATTATTTCTATTTGCACAAAGTTATTTTGGATAGCATAATGCTTAAGGACTATACTGCGCTAATATTGTTACATCGTTTTAAAATTTAAAGGATTGAACACAAATAACATTAGGCTGTAGTCCTCTAATTGCAGAATTGCGGAATTGCGGATTGGGACTAAATTGCGAATGATTAGGCATTCCGATAACTGGCATTCCGCAACTTTTTCAATTGATCGCAATCGCAATTCCGCAATTGTTTTTGGTATTGCGGAATTGAGGACTTAAATTGCGGAACGCCCATACTTTGAATATATTATTTAATATTATATTATTATTTATATATATATTATAATTATATATATATATTATATTATATAATATAGACTATATTATATTAATATATATATATAATTATATATATATTATTATAAATAGATATATATAATTAAATATATATATATATATATATATTAATATATATTAATAGGTCATAATAAAGGTTGTCTTAGATGGTCGCAGAAAATTTAGAGGGATGAGAAGAAAACAGAAGAGGAGCAGCAAGGAATAGGGAGAAGCAGCGGAGGTCTGAAGAAATGATATTAACACCTGGTTGGAAGAAATGATTTGCGGGGAGAAGAGATTGTAAAGAAGAAAGAACTTGCAATTGGAATAAATACATTGAAGGCGGAAAATTTGAAAATTAGTATTTTTTTATTTGGTATTTTAAAGAATAATTACATACTTTTTTGCTTTTAAGATATGACAAAATTTTAAATCAACTGGATGTGAAGCAACAAACTTGGCTCATAGTAATTTTCTTTGTGAAATGAATTAATTTCAAAAGAAGAATTTTAACACGGCAAAGTAGGCTTTTACCTTCAAATGTATGTTACAAGAGAGCTGTATTTGGATGACACGTCTTCGCATTACCCATTGAAGAGGGCTCTAATTATCAGCGGATGGGGCTGGATCCTTCAACTTTTCTTTTATCTGAATTTTGAGAGAACGTTATTATTATTTAGTATGTTTTGTTTAATTAGTGATACATAAGTAATAATAGTTAATAATAGAAAATAAAACTATGATTGCAATAATGATAATAGTATTAATAATATAAATATAATAATGTAATAATAATAATAATGTATATAAATAAGCTATATGGTAATAATGGTAATAATGGTGTAATAATAATGATAATGATAATAATAGTATAATAATGATAATAATATAATGGTAATGATGATATTAATAATATAATAATAATAATAATAAGAATGTGATAGTAAAATAATATAATAATATAATAGATAATAATAATATAATAATATAATATAATATAATAATAATAATAAGTATAGTTGATGATGATAACATATGAAAAAAGTAAAAATGATTTAACTTATTTTTCTCTTAATAATAGTGAGTGGTAGATAATGATAGTCTCAGTGATAGTAATAATGGTAATGTATGAATGATAGTTAGGGATTGTAATGATCACGTAAATGTAACAATGATTCTTATTTAGATAGTTGTGATAATAATATAAGTGATGTTAGGGCAGTATTATGGTATGCAGTAAGATACATTATGTATATATATTGTGTATGTATGTCGCCAATCTTTTTTTATGTTTCATTTTATTTATAAAAGCGCCGATAGCTCAGTGTAGAGCACTCGCCAAACCAAGTGAGGGTCCAAGGTTCGCAACTGGTCGGTGGGAGAATGTGGAGCTATTCTTGCCTTGGGCTTGGCTCGTCTGCTCGGACGTTAAATTGAGTTCAACTTCCTCTTGATTAGGGGTCTGCCCGTGAGTGACGGTGTTTTCTCTGTAAAAAAAAAAAAAAAAAAAAAAAAGTATATGTTTATTGAAAAAATAACTGAATAGAAACTATAACGCTACACGGAAATTAATATCTTTTATTAATCAGGAGACATTTTTATGGGAATTCTGTTGGAAATTTATTGAGATTCGAGGAAGTCACACGGTAAACTGTTAAGAATGTTTGGAAAAATTACGTTTTTGGGAGAAAACGAAGAAGCTGGGTAGTGGAGGGAGCGCGCAAGTGCCAAATGTTGAATTTTTTTTTTATAACGTAAGGGATACCCGACCGGTAAAATTAAGATGAGAAAGAGTCGGTTTCTCGGCCTAACCGGGGGATGACGGGGGACTTTCTTCCCCCTCGTCCTCCGTCGGCTCGAAACCTAAAAAAGGATTTAAAAGAAAAATAACATTTTCTTCCAAAGATAAATAAAATGCGTATTTGGGAATTTTGTCTCGTGAATATGCAGGATTTCAAGGTTCAATCCAGGTACACTTGCCAGTTGTCTAACTTTCCTGTAGATGTTAATTTCTAGTTACGGATTGCCTGGCCTCTTCGGATTGCTAGGCCTTATATATAATATTATATATTATTATATATATATTATATATATAATATATATATATTTATATATATTAATATATATATATTATTATATATATATAATATATATATTATAAGTATTATTATATATATATATGATATTAATATATTATATATTATATATGTTTTATGTAATAAAAGTTGTATTATATATTTGATTTTTTTGTAAGGGTGTGATTTTTGAAACTCATCACTCTTAACTCTTTCTTTCTAATTGTTTAGATTGATTCTTGTTGTTATTATGAAGCTACTATTTATCAGGGCGTAAACTCCTCCATACTTCTGTAATTACATTGAATCTCTTCTAATTTTAGGTATCTAGCTACATGTTTCATCATATTAATTGCACTGTTTTTGTTATGATTGGATAGAATGGATTCTAGTTTACCATTTTCGTTTTAAAGTCTGCAGATTCATAATTTTGGACTCTCTCCTGCTTTTTGCTTATTGACGATTAAGGTGCGTTAATTAGTGCTCCTACATTGTAATGTCTTGAATTTTTTGTACACTTGTGAATGTGATAGTTGTAATATGTTTTTCTAAGTGCAGGGCCTGCCGTTGTACGGAAGTGTTCTTGTGTAATATGTCCTTGTAAAATTTATTTATTGAAAAGTGTTAGAATGCAAATTTTTAAATATTTATTTTACTTTAATATTTGCCACTGCCTAACTAATAAATTTATCAGTCGATAATTTGTGGTTTGCAATCCTGTGTGGCATTTATTTTCCTCTCACATGTGGATTTATGGTCGTTTTGGACGTACAGCAGACACCTTAACGTTTACATTCGTCTGACAGCCAGGTACAAGGTAACATAACTTTGTAAGTGGTATGTTCATTTATAAATTTATTTATATATATTTTAAGTAATAAATTATAAATAAATTTATTATATTTTATATTATTAATATTTTTAATTAATAGGTTAAATGTATAAGTAAAGGTTTCATAATAGAACTTTCTATCGTCAATAGAGAATTCAATTTTGGATCACGTGACCAGCGATCAGCTGCTTATTTGTTGAGTATACAAACAACAGACATTTTCTTAAATTTAAATTTTGAATATGTTTGGTTTAAATAAAAGGTTGTTTCTTAAAAAGTGTGATGCTTAGTAGTTTTTGCTTTAATAGATTTATTACTATCATATATTTGTGCGCATTATATATATATATATATATATATATATATATATATATGTATATATATATATTATTATATATATATATACTAATTATTATATATATATATAATATATTTATACTAATATATATATATTTTATATTGTTTCGTGTAGTATATATAAAATTGTAGTTTAGTTCTTGATATATAGACGCACTATGTTAGTATATTATACTATATATATAAATATTATATATATATGATATATATATTAATATTATTATATTATATATACTTATATAAATATATAATAATTATTATATATATATATATATAATTATCTATATATTAATATAATTATATACTATTAAAAAAATATATAAAGTTTATATATAGTATATATATATTTATTATATATATATATATTATTATATTTTATTATATTATAATATATATTATAGGTATATATATATCATATATATATATATATATATATATATATATTATTAAATATATATATATATATATATATACGTTATATATATTTATATTATATTTTGTTATTTTTTATTAGTTATAATTTGATATATTATATATTATATATTATATATTATTTATTATATATTATATATTATATATTATATATTATTCCTTTTTTCGTTCGAAATATTAGTAAGTTTATAATAAGTTTTGTTAAGTAGACACAGATTTGCTGTGTATACTTAACATAACTTATCGTAATCTAAACAATGGATTATAAAGAGAATTTAGGCATAAAAAAATTCGGTAAATGGATTAAATTTATATATGAGAGAGGTTTAGCAGCGTTTTTTTAGTTCTCTTACATGTGGACGAAAGGTATAAAAAAAAACTATTATATAACAAAATAATCGATATTTCGTCACAATCAGCTAATATCAATTATTACCTTTTTTTTATTCAAAAAGATAGTTTGCAAATAACGGTACATAAATGGATATATGTATGATTAGGAATAACTGTAGAGCTGGTAGCTATTCAGATGAATGATACCTTAAAGTGGTTCGTCAACGTTATGTTTGTGCATTAAAACTTCAAAAATGACTTTCAAATATATTTAAACAAAATGAATCTTTGAGAAAGTAATTGATCAATGGAATGAATCTCAAACTGACACTAGCAATTTTATATTTTAATAAAAAAAAAAAATAGAAAAATTGTACTGCTTTCTCTTAAATAATCAAAAAACAATTAAATTGTCTTTCATCCACATAGGATCTATTTTGTCCCTCCATTTATATAGCTGTTATATGTATGAATGAAGAATATGTAAGCTTTTTATCTTCTAATCAAAGGTATATATAGTTATATATATATATTATATTATAAATATTATATTATTTATATATTGTAAGACATATATTTATATATATATTATATTTTTTATTATATTATATATTAATATAGTATCATGACGTGATATATATAATATATATATATATATTATATTATTATAATATATATAATATTATATTTATGTATAATATATTAATATACATATATATATTGTATGATATATATATATATTATAATACTATTAATATATAATATATATATCATGTAACGTGATATTATATAGATATATAATATATATATTAATTTATATATTTATATATATATATAAGCTATATATATATATATATATAATTATAATATATATATTATATATATATAATATATTATAGTATAATTTATTATATATTATAATAATATATCTGTAAGACATTATAAGCAATGAGTATGTCATGAACATGAAGACTGACGCACATGTATTATATACACGAACAATATAGATATATATATATATATATTATATAATATATATATATATTATATATATATATATATATAGTATATATATATTATTATATATAAGTATATATAATAATATATATATTATTATATAATTATTCGACAAAATATATAAAATAAATAAATTATTAAAGAAAAAGATTAATTATTTAAGAAAACTTTAAGAAGCAAACCTTTTATTAAACCAAAATATTTCACAAAATTTAAATTTAGAAATGTTGTTTGGTTTGTTATACTCAAAAAATATCAAAAAGCAGTGATTGTTGTCACCTGTGATCCACAATTGATATCTCTATTGACGAATAGAAAAAGTATTCTATCAGAGAACACTTTATTATTACAGTTAAATATTAAATAAGAAATATCATTTAATATAAAAAAATTTAATTAAAAAAAAAAAAAAATCTTAGGGTATATTCAATGATTATGATGAATATAACAAATTATCAAATGAAATACCACTATATACAAAAATGTTACCTATTGTACCTGGCTGGTCAAGACGACTGTAAGTATTTTAGGGTTTGCGTGGTATCTTCAAAAGCGATCATAAATCCACATTGAGAAAGATTAAATTGCAGCACAGTGATTGCAAACTACAACTTGGTATTGATGATAAATGGTTTAATTAGGGTTAGGCAGTTGGGCAATAATTAAAGTTAATAAAATGAACTGGATTTTTGCAATAATTTCAATAATTAAATAATTAGCAGAGGAGATATATTACACAGAACACTTCGTAAACGCCAGGTTAGTGCGATCTAGCAACCATATTGACAAACTAGATCACATCACACGGTGGTACGAATAAAAATGCAAGAATGTGACAGGTTAGGAAGCTACTAATGATATAAACGCACTGCCTAGAACGTCGTCGAATAAGCACAGAGAAGCAGAGGGAGGAGAGTTCAAAATTAGATGATCTTGGCAGGACCTTATTTAAAACGAGATTGGGTAAACAGTAGAATAATACGCGTTCTAGTTCATCGCAGTAACAAAAACGAGCTTTTGCAGGATTAGATAGGATGTGGAACATGATATGCTAAGAGTTACGCTAATAAATTAGAAGAAGATTGAAAAGTATACAGAGGGAGGAGGAGTTTGTTGTAGCCGCCATGATAAATAGATAGCTTCAAGTATAAAAAAAAAGTAAGAACGAATCTCAAACACGAAATTGTAGAAGGAAGATGTAAAGAAGTGAAGGAGATTCCAAACTTCACACCTTACAAATAAAATGCAACAATTACTATCCAGACTTTAACATTGAAAACAGATATATATATTAGTATATATATTATATATATACTATTATAATATATATTTCTATAAAAATTTAAATTTTTATAATATTATTATAATATATTATATATATCTAAATATACATATAATAAATATTATTTATATATATATTATATAATATAAATATATATATAAGATATAGGCCAGCATCACCGAAGAGGCCAGGCATAGTAAATAGAAAATCTATATAAACAATTACAGGAAAGTTAGCCGGCAAGTGTACACATGTAGATTGACCTTGAGAATCCGTGCATTAGTTCACGAGAGCAAAGGTTGCCAAATTACCAATTTTTTATGCTTTGGAGAAAATGATTAATTTTTTTCTTTTTTAAATCCTTTTTAGAGGGTTTCGATGCCGTCGAGCCGACGGGGCACAGAGGGGGGACGAAGTCCCCGTCATCCACCCGAGGCCCGAGCAAACACGGACTCTTTCATCTTTATTTTTACCGGATCCATGGGTTATCCTTTCAGTGTGTATAAAAAGAAAAAAGTTCAACTTTGGCAACTTTGCGCGCATCCCTCCGAACTACTCCAGCTGTTCTTCGTTTTTTCATGAAAGAAACTGTAATTTTTCTCCAACATATATATTTAACGAATTTCTAATTTTTAAAAGCGTTATTTTTTTTTATTTTTTTTTTTAATTTCGATGGGTGTAAAAAATGTCTCCTGATTAAAAAAAAATGATATTATAATATTTCATATGTGTATAGTTTTTTTCTTTTTTTAAGTACATGGGCCTATTGGGCTCTTAAAGAGACCACCATATATATTTTTTTTTTTTTTTTTTCGTTTTTTTTTTACCAGAGATTAAACCCGTCACTCAGACGGGCGAGCCACGCTAATCAAGGAGGAGGGTCACTCATTTAACGGCCGAGGCACGGATACAGGAGCCAAGCACGACAGGAGAGAGAATTTAGCTCAACAATTCTCCCACCCGACCAAGTTGGCAACCTGGGACCGCTCACTTAGGTTTGGCGAGTGGCCCTCTAACACTGAGCATTAATCGGTGCCGTGCTTTTTTTTAGTAAATAATATAAAATAAAATAAATTTAAAAAAATACATACATATTAATATGATACATTATGATAAAATATTACTGCCGAATACACATTATAATCTTTCTCCAAGAATCTTTTATTCTTTGTGCTGAAGCACTATTTTGTATATCATTTTATTACCATTATCGTTATCAATCACAAACAACTAAGATCATCCAATCACATATCCTATGACAAACCCCTCTGATAGTCGTCAAAATTTTCCGGTAACAGCATTGTTTATCATTTTTAACAGTATACTTATTCATTAACCCATCATCCATCACATATATTCTTATTATATTATGTAATTTTTATTATTTTTATATATTAATTTTATTTTATTATTATATTATATTACTAATATAATAATATTTCATTAAAATTCTGAATATTTCTAAACCTCATCAATGTTTGCGTTATGAATCTAACCAAGCCTTTCCGGCTTTCATATTACAATCATCATATTATCCATATTAATTTCCCATTAATTACCATTATTATTACTATATTTGATATTGATACATCTCTATTATTATACCATGTATGTTCATTATTTATTATATTATTATGTAGCACTAATTATCATTATTGTCATCATCACAAAAACGTTCGTAATAACTATTATTACTATTATCTTAATGCCACTTATTTCTATTATAGCTTGAACCACTATAATCATAATATCAGTTCTTCAATGGGCAAGAATAAAAAAGACAACAGATTTTGAAGGGATTGCCCAGCCCCAGTCACAGCTAGATAATCTAGAGACCCTCTGTCACATTGGGTCATGGCGAAGACAGTTGTCATCCAGAATTACAGTCTTCTGTAAATACAGTTGGAAGGTAAAAGCCTACTTTTTGCATTGTGTGTAAATTTTTTTTGAAATTAATTTCAATTTTCCAAAAGAAAGGAATTACGAATGGAGCCAGTTTTTGTTGGCTTCACACCAGATTGGGATTTAAAATAATTTTCTTGTCATATAGTCTTAAAACAAAAAAGTCTAATTTTTATCATCAGAAAAATCAAATACCAATAGTTAAAAAAAATATTAATTTTCAATCTTTCCCCACCACACATTAAAGTGATTTTTCCAATTGCAAAGTTCTGATCTTCTTCACAATATCTTCTCCCGACAAATCCATTATCATTCCCACATGTGTAAGAGTTCATTTCTTAACTCCGGCTGCGTCTCCGACCGATTCCCTGTGCTTCTCCCTCTTCTGTTAATTCTCTTCAGATCACCTTATAAATTTTTCTGGCGACCATCGCAAGACAACGTCTAAGCCAGATATATAATATTATATATTATATTTATATATATATATTATACTATAATTTTATAATATATACATTATATAATAATTTGTATATTAATATATATATAATATTATACTTATGTGTATATATATATATATATAATATATTTATATAGTTAAATTATATTAATATAGATTATATATATTATATAATTTAATACATAGTAAATCAGAATGAATGGGGAGAACGATTCCGCAAATATTACAGTCCTCATTCGACAATTCCGGCATCAACTCATACGCAAGAAACAAGTTTTCGAGCCGGAAATACCTGCCGATAAGCAAGAATCAACATTTGCAAAAAGAAAGTGCGAGGAACATGCAGAATATACGGATTAATACCAAATCATTTAACACGCAATTTAAAAGCTCCGCAAATCTCCGCCAATTACGCGCAAATTCTGCAATTAGAGACTAACAAGCCTATCTCTGGCACCGGAGTATGATATTTGTTTCAATACCTATTATAAATTTTAGGTTAAAAAACGAAATGTACAATTTAAAGGAAACTGATCTGTATTTATCAAGTATCTAAGATAAGTGTACAAACAATAAATTTTGGACAAAATAGAAATAAAAATGTTCAAAGTATCCATTGTTGTCTTCATTTATGAGGTTATTATAGCTAACTAATAACATAATAATAAATAATGATACATATCTAATATTAATATTATTAATAATATTATATATAATAATATACTATTATTATGATATAAGATATACCTATATATAATTATAATATAATTATAATATATATATACTTATCATAAATATTAATATAAAGTAATATTATATATATACTATATTATCATACCTATCACTATAATACACATAATACTTATATATATTAATTAGGTATATGAACTAAAACAACTTTCGCAAAAATATTTGATTATCCTAGTAATCTGTCGCCAAAATGAATGAACTTTTCACCCCAACGATATCGTGACACTGCAGATTACTAAAACATATATCTACTGCGTGCAAGAAGTGGTCTCTTAAAAAAAATAAACTCACAGCACACAACCACGATCAAGTATATCAGTGGTGAACTGTGGATGTCTCACGAAGATCCTGATATCTGTACAACGGTGACTGACCATCCGATCAATAGTCGATTGCTGAATCAATCCTGATCAGCACAGTAAATAAAGATAGATCCTGTTCATAAATATAAAATCAGCTGCGAACATAGTAATTATTTATTAATGATTATTTTGAATTGATTATAGATACAATCAAAAATGACTTGGGTTATGACAAAAGAACAACGTAGATCACAAACGATAATTAACATCCACATGCAGCACTAAGTAGTGACAAAGCAACTCTATTAAGGTAATAAAGAGCTGTGTCTACAGTCTAAGCCACAAGCATAAGGATCTCATGCTTATCACAACAACCAGTCCAGAGTCAAGCGGAGTGGTTTGACTCAGAGACTGATTAATAGAAGTGGCGAAGAATGCGAAGCAGAAAAATAAAATCTATTTGAAGTAGAAAGAAGACAAAAATATTTCCTGTCCTTCAAATATTTGATCAGCGAGTAAATTACGGCGAAATAATGATATATCGACGCGAGTAATGCAAGAATGCCAATATACTAGAGGCATTCTAAATTAGGATATTAAGCATAAAAAGATAGAATATTGAAACCGACTTCTGAATTATTATCACAGGATAATTATTTAAAATATGCACAGCAAAAGTTTTGCTCTGAATCCCAATATTGACTGCATGGAAGAACTTTCAAAATGAGTCAACAGTCAGTGTCAAGATCAACAGCACCACAGTAAATTACTGAGCAGAACG
>JABUQX010059033.1:15000-17500 GCA_015478945.1 Trachelipus rathkii | reverse complement strand
GCATTTCCTCCTATTATGCCAACTTTTATTTTTCTTCGCGCCTTGCCAAACTCACATTTCACTCCTCCAGACATTCTTTTGATGACTCAATTCACTTTTTCTCCGGTCTCCCACCAGGTCGATTCCCAACACACTCACCACGATACATCCGCTTGAACGCAACCGATCTATCACCATATCTTTCCACAACCAAACCATCTAATCATACGTTTCATTATTCTCATTTATTCCCTTTTTTCATCACCATACAACTCTGTAATACGTTCATTCTTCATCTTTATCAATTCTTCTCACCCTAACACGCCCCATTAAGATGTCATCTGACGACATGTACATTAGATCTATTACCTCTTATTTCAACCATAGTCTTACTTATATTAAGCACAGGTAACAACTTCCATCTACGCAAGACCACGACGCAACTCAAGAACTTTAGTCTCTTTACATCCACCAAAGGTGATTTAATTGACCAGCTCTGTTTCCTGCATATTCACAACTTTACTACTACATACTCGGCATCATCCGTTCCCTTTTCGTCCAACATATATATATCCTACTATTTAAACTCAGTCACTTGTTCCAGTTGCTACCATCTAGCATAACTTCACACGAGGACTGTCCTCACTCATTACCATAACCATTTACTCTTATCTCCGTTTACTTTCAAACCCATCCTTTTACACACCCTCCAAATCTTTCTACCATCCTCTCAGACTCTCTCTTCAGATTCATCTCACAAAACCATATTATATTATATTATATATATATATGTACTTATATATTTATATATATATATATATAATCTATAGTTACTATATATATATTATATATATATATATAGTAATATTTTTAGAGTATATATATACTAATATATTTTATATATATTTCGAGATGGTGATTTCATTGGATTTGGAAGATGTATAACAAAACGTTTATTGGAGGGTAAAGTTTTCCGTAGGATTGGAGGAGGTCAATATTAGTACCTTTATAAAGGGTAAGGGGGAAAAGGTACTGTATTATAGGGTAATTAGTTTAGTGTGAGCTCTTGTAGGAACGATATATCGTTGATATTTTTGGTCGAAATGAGTGCGTCAAATGAGTGAAGAACCTGAATTTGGGACAAACAAGGTGCTGATTAGAAGTGAGTATGTAGGAAATGTGTGGGAGACAAATCTGTACATTGAAACAAATGATGGAGAAAATGAGGGAGAAAAAGAATATATTGTATTTAGGATTTATGGAAATTTGGCAGCAGCGTTTATTATGGATTGAATGGAATTTTATGGCTAGGTGTTAGTGATCGATGGTGTTGGTTGGTTAAGCTGTCAAAATAGAATCATAGAGTATGTATGACGATAGTTGAAAGTGATGTGTGTAAGAATAAATAGAGTCGATAAGTGATTAATTTTTAATAATAAAGCGGCAATGAGACAGGGATTGGTATGTCTCCTTAAGTAATCCCTTATCAGTATATGGATGAGGTTATGAAAAAATTAGAGTACAGGGGGACAGGTTAGGGATAGAGTTAGTATGATGGAGAATGGATGAGAGTGGAGGGATTCCTACTATTATAGGCAGGGTGATTTGGTTTTCTGTGCCGAATCTAGAGAGTTTGAGAGGCACTAGTAGAGAATTGTAGACGTGGTGTAAAAGAACAGGGGTTTGAAAGTAAAACGAAAAGATAAGAGTCAAGGTTATTAATGTGAGTGAGGACAGACCTCAGTCTGAAGTTATGCTAGATGGTGAGCGGCTGGAAAAATCTGAATTTAAATATTTAGATATATGTTGAAATGAAAAGGGGTGAGCGGATGAATTGAGGAGGTGGAGTAGGAAAAATAAAATGGGGTGTTTGGTAATAGGCACTAAGGTGCTTGGTATAGTTAAATCGTTGGTGGATGTTAAAGGGACTAAGTGGTTGAGTGCGCTAAGGGTTGCTACATGAGGGTATGCGTGGTGACCTCTTTGTTAATGTATAGTAGTGGTGAGACTAGATGGCTGGGATAAGAGGTATAGATCTAAAGTACAAGATGTTCAGATGGACAATCTTAGTGCGTGTTAGGTGTGGAAAAGAAGAGATCAATATGAAAGAATGGACATATAGCAAGAGTTGTTTGTGTTGGAGATTGGGGTAAATGAAGAATAAATGAAAGTACGTTGAGGATGGGTATTGGTCTAGTCATGTGGAAGGGATGGATGACAGACGGTCGGTAAAACGGATGTATAGTGGTAAGTGTGTCTGGGAATCGAGCCGGATGGGAGACAGAAGGAAAAGTGGAATGAGTCAGGAAAGCGAATGCCCTGGAAGAGAGAATTGTAGTTTGGCAGAGCGACGAAGAACGGGGGTGCTAAACGGAGTGAAGTGGGTTTTGTGATGGAGGTTAGTGGTTGTAGCCACCTGGCCCAAGATGAACCCCACATTGACGAGAGGTCATAGTTGAGGGGTCAAGTCGCGGTCCCCGTGAAGCTGCTAGGGGTGGATTTCTGACTGCGAACGACACCG
>JABUQX010059033.1:0-10000 GCA_015478945.1 Trachelipus rathkii | reverse complement strand
CGTTGCATAGGATCCTATAATGTTTAATCACCCACTCGTATGGTTCATAATCATAGATATAGCTATGATTAAACTCCATTCAGTTTAAACCCACAAATATCTTCTCAATCCATATCTCAAACACTACAATAGCTACAGGGAAACAAAATACATTTTTAGAAAACTTTCTATTTTATTAAATTAGACAAAAGCTTACGATATATATAAAACCCATAACGTTTATTATTGTTTTGTTGTAAAAAACCACAAAAAGACTACACAAACCATTCAACACATTAACCAACAAAAACAAACATTATATTTGAGAAAAACTATCAATTATATGGAAAGCTCACAATCCTAAGTAGTTTTTGTATCGCAGGATATACAAATTGTTCTTTTTTTTTTTCTTTACACATCACATTTGACTCGGCAAATAACGATTTCATGGCGGATTCCCAGCCATACACTCCAAGCTCATTGTTATCCAATAACCCCTTTTTCTCCCGGCCAGCCTTCTGTTAGAGGGCTTTTGTTCAATTCCCTCTTTGAGATATGGCTTGCACCAGATAAATACCCATACACATAGCAATCGTGTATTTATTTTGACAAAAAACTTGGCAACAATCATAAGGACATATTAATATCCTATACTCATACTAAACCAACTCTTATTGGAGAGAACTCAGGTTTTTATGATAAAAACCTGAAACATAACGGGTTACATAGTTTACCTCTTTATATAGTGTATATGATAATAAGTACTAGGGAGTATACCATGCTTACATTACTAAGGATATATAGGATATGTATAAGTAACTGTTATAATATAAGAGTTTAAAAAATTTTCCCTAATAGTACTAATCTCTGAGATAAGACACTAAAAAATTAGGTCTGAGTGAGGAAAAGGAATAGGCTTCGATGCTACGTTTTTTAGGAGCCAATGTATTCAGCTGATATATAGGTTGTTATTATTAGTAAGGAGGTCATCGAGAGATGTTAATAGATTTAAAGTAGATGATTATAAGATGATGATTTGGGGTACTATAAGTTCACTTATATAAAGAGTACGGACTCTTTTCCTCCATGGATCGCGATAGAGTCAGGGAGTTTCGGACTACACAAAATTTTTTATATGTTTGTATCCCAGAGATAGCAACGAAAACTTTATCTACATTTCTAGACCATGTGAACTGCGACAGGGACTATGAAATGAGAGACCCGATTGTTCTACTAACCCTGAGATTTGGGATCAAATGATGAGTCGAAAGGAAGCAGTCGCACCATATGTGGGTTCTATTCCTATTTTACAATCTGAGAGGCTGTAACTTTTTTTATTTTTTTTTGTGTGATTCCTAAAGAGAGCGATAGATTACTATATTTGGTCGGATGGAGTTTCAGCAATTAGTTGTTACTATGTATAATAAGAGTTCTTTTGTAAGGAGTAATGCATTCGCGTAGGCGTTTAATCTTAAGAGGATTGCTAAAAAGAGGGGATTCTCTGGGATTTAGAAGATTTAAATTCGGTTGAGAGATACAAGAGGCTGGAGAGGAGAAAAAAAAAAACAAATGGAGGTTCTCGAGTACTCACTGTTCGACTCAACAAAACATGCACATAACTCATACCAATGTAATTTTATAATAAAACGGTGTCATATAATAGAGGTAGCATAGACTTGATGAAATCAAAATTTTTTTTATGATTTTGATCTGAGTACTTAACTCGCTACGCTATTATCTTATTTCGAAATGGCAGTTAAAATATTTTTTTACATATCGATTATTAGCATATTACAAAGTAGTTTAATATATAAGTGGAGTTGAAATATTAGAGAGTTTAACCTGAAATATTTTATTGATTAGATTAGATTATAATAATGGTAAGTATATAATAATATACATAGGAAACTATATATATCATTACATTATTTGAAATGGCATTAAAATATTTAGATTTCACTCAGGTATCTCATACTGAGATATTATATCTAACTTATTCTTTCAAACCAAAGATTTTAGCGTATACTGAAAGTATATAAATATATAAATGGACAGGAGAAGGTGAGAGAAGAGGAGAGGGTATGAAAGGGATGGAGGAGGAGCGCTAACGTAGTACGCCAACGCATGACAGAGAGATGCAAAAATTATACAATTTATATCGATTAGGAAGGATTTGAGTGTTAAAAGTGAAAAAATATCAAATGAGAACATGATTGAAGAGAGGATTATTTTCAACCTTAGATCAGTGAAGGGTGAAATAAGAGTAGTGAGGGATGTAACTGGATTTAGAAGATGATATTCAGATTAAATTAAGAAGTTTAGTAATTGGCTATTGAAGCTAATGAGGAGAAGTACCAGTGAAGCCAGAAGATATATAGAGTAGCTTAGGAGATTGTGTTTACGAGAGAAGAAGAGAGGAGGAGAGAGAGATGAGACGAGACGACGAGAGCAGGGCTGCATGTAGGCGAGACGGACGTCACTAGTAGATGTCAAGATTGAAAGAATTAGAGATGATGGTGGCAGAGGTAATGAAACGAAAAGCAGAAGAAGAATATAACAATATTTGCAGCAGCATAGAGAAGAGAAAGAGAGATCGAACGTATTTTTGGAGAGGCAGTATTGTAGATGATGAGAGGCAGAAGGATATGTATGTATACGAGAGGGTAGAGGTGATGCAGAGGAGCAAGAGAGTAGCGATCAACGAAGATATCGGAGGAGTTACTGAGAGAGAGCAGAGATGAAGTGAGAGAGAAGAGAGAGCAAAGAGATGAGGGAAGATGAGAGAGGAGTGTTTATGAGAGATCTTGAGAGAGATAGATCGAAGAGAAGAGACGAGAGAGAGAAGAGAGAGAGAGAGAATGATGGGTATCGAGTAGCAAATAGAAGTCTGCTGAGGTTCTGCCACTCTCGTATCCACTCTTACTAGTGTTATTATGCTAAAAAAATGTCGACTACATATTTCCCTACATATTTTGTAGCTTTTCATAAAAACCATACACAAAATGAATTATATATTGAAATACTTTATTATAATATTAAATTTATCATACACGCTATTACACACTGTAATAAGTAAATATTATATAATTATTTTTAATTAAATAAAGACTTTTATTAAATTAAAGGGACATATACGGTACTAAAGTATAGGGTCACTTTTACAGGGGATAAATATTGGGTAATAATATAATTGTAGTAATTTTTATGTGCCATTATATTTTTTCATTAGGTAGTATAAAGTAAAGTATATATATTATAATATATACGATAAATATAACAGTACAATTAAATATATCCCAATAGATAATATCATATATGCATTTATATATATATTTATATATTATTGAATTTATATAGTATTTTTATACTTCTAGCTGGATAACAAACCTTGTTTTTTACCGAACGTACATCTTAGAACTCAACTTAAACTTAATAATAATCCAACACGTTTAAAGTCTATAGAACGCGGCTTTAGGCCTCACAAAACAATAACGCTTTTTATCCAATATATCCTGCAACAATTCACGTCTAAATGACATTCCTTACAAAAGCAAATAATTATTTGTCATCTATTTTTTGTCCTGGCTGAAAGATGCTCATTCTGGTAAGAACATCCTGGAGATTTCTTCTAGCCAATCATCCATTCGATTGAACAACGTTAGTTCTGCCTAAGCAATCAATACAGTTATGGTGTGGTGGGCTAAATAACACCTATTTTCGCGTGTCTAAACACTCCCAAAAAAATTAAATATATATTTGCGCAATGCCAAGGAATTAGGCCAAGGTCACAGGAGTTTGAAAGGTACTGACCCACTCAAACCAACAACGTGAGCAGTCGGCACAGGACCAGTTGTTGTGGTACAATAAATGTATAGTATAAGAGATTTGTCTATCGTCGGCGACATTACGCTTTAGCTTCTATTGGCCACATCAGAC
This sequence comes from Trachelipus rathkii, assembly GCA_015478945.1. NCBI lineage: Eukaryota > Metazoa > Arthropoda > Malacostraca > Isopoda > Trachelipodidae > Trachelipus > Trachelipus rathkii. The sequence goes on along the minus strand of JABUQX010059033.1, from coordinate 6,085 downwards.
TAATACTTACTCTGAAAATTGGGGGTGACCTCTTAATACTTTTAAGAAAAAAATGCCGGAAAAAGGACTCCTGAAATTAAGGAAAGGGACTTTGAGAGATTGTGTAAACGACTACATTCGTGATGGAATCAAAATACTCGTACTTGACATTATCTTTAATGTATAATGCACAATCGTCCCCAAGTAACATTTTATTAAATTAACCATAACTTGTTTACCATAGGCTAAAACAATCTCATGAAATATTCCTGAAGTTGTACACTTCTTTGAACCAGGCTGTGCAAAAAATAAAATAAAACAACTTCCTGAAGATTTGTGCAGATTAGATATTTGGACCAAAACAATTTAGATGGTGAAAGAAGTTATGAGTATCATAAATTAGACAATTAAATTGTGTTTTTGGGCGAAGAAGTCCGAATTAAGGAGATGTTAGGGATTTTTTTTTATATCGACTCCCGACTCTGACGACTCCGACTCCCAACTTTTTTGGAAAATCGACAATTTACACCTCGACTCCCGAAGTCTCACTTACGCGCCTAGACTCCGGCTTATAAGTCTCCTGGTAGCATACGTTCCCTGGACCTCCCCCAAGGATCTGACTCTGACCTCCGCCATACCCAGTGTATAATAGCGTATAGCTATATATATACTATAACTAATATTTATTCATACCTACATTCCTTTTTTTTCCGGTATTGGCTGAACATTATTAGCCGCCGCTCCACCAGCGAGACCATGAACCACAGGTGATGCCGCGACCTTACCCTAGAAAACGCTCGCCAAAGAGCCTCGCTTCCGACTCCCGACTCCCTCCCTGATACTAGCTCACTATTACCAGATAATAAGTATGCTCAATAAATACTAGTATATATATACTTATCTATATATATATACATATAAACAATATATAATCTATCGGTATAGGTACTATATAATATATTATTTATTATTTATATTATTATATATATACTATATATACGATTATAATATATCGAAATAACATGTTACTAATATCAGGGCCCTCTTAACCATTCATGGTCGCGCACCTAAGGCACGTCGCAGTAAGAAAAAATCACCCTAGAGCATAGTAAAATTATATATATTACATCTAAATATAATATACTCTATAATATATTATATATATATATATAATACCCATTAATAATAATAATATTTTATATAACATTAGATTCATAATGTATAATAGTATATATAAAATATAATTATATATAAACATATAATATATAATACATACATATTTATATATCAATAATATATAAACCGTATATATATAGTAGTATATATTAATATTATATTATTATTATATATAAGTATATAGGTATATTTTATATATTTATATATATATATATTATATTTATACGTTATAATATTATATAGCTATATATTTAAACTTATTTATACTTATATATATTTATTATATTATATATTTATATTATTATTTACTTATTATATCTTATATCTTATTATATCTTATCCTATTATTCCACATATTATTATATATTATAATCATATATCAATAATACGTGTTATATAGTAGTGTGCTATGATAGGTACAATAATAGTATGAAGTACTAATAACTATATGTAATAATAGTATATATATAAGAAGGGCTCATAAGTCTGAATGTTCGGTTTCACACAGTGTTGTGAAGATTGGATTTTTAAAATATTTTGGAATCTTTAAACTTTTAATTTAGGTTTTAATGTTTCTAAATCAATTTTATATACTTTTTTTATTATTCGTAATGTAATTTATGTATCGGGTGGTACAATTTTGAAATCCTGTTTTTAACTTTATCGATTTTTCATATTTTACATATTTAACTCTGTAAATACATTAACTTTTAAAGCCTATACGCGTCGGTTTTAAATAATGTAGGGTTTTTTACGTGGTGTGAATACATTTTAACCTGATTTCACGTTTGATTTTCGATATTTTTTTGCTACTGTTATTATGTTTTGTGGTTGCTGTATGGGCATGTAGGCATAGGCAGTTGTGGCGACAGGGGCCGCGGGCTTACTCCTGACCTATTACTAAAGACGACAACTCGTGGCTTGCAATCATAGCTCCTGCATGGTCCGGTGGATACCGACCGACACTATCGTAAACCTCCTAAACCTACCTTTTGGCTCCTGTATGAAGACAACCCACCAATCAGATAGGCTAGGAATTCATTGCCACTCTAACTAAGTTAATATGTTCAACAACTATAACTGTAAATTTGAATAATTTTTCCTCTGAAGGGTCGAGGTATGGTGCACTCTGTAAAGCAACAAAAACTGCCAGCTGTAACAATTCTCTAAGAAGACATTCGAAATCTCCTAAGAACTAATATCGAAGACGATAAAATTGTTCTGTGGCTTATAAAAAGATCTTTTCTTCCTTCTAAAGACTACACAAGTCTGGTGTTTCTCTGTCTGTTCTCCACCTAACAAAAAAGAAACAAGAATTATTGCTGGTCGATTGAAGTTCTGGAGTTATAAGGTGGATTCCTGTTATAGAAAAGAAAGTATAATCTCAACTCATCCAAAATACTGCAGGTCCTACTATTTGGGGGATTTCAATGTACCCAACCACCTGAAGGTTGGCGGTCCTACATCAATACACTGATTTAAGGTGGGGAGGAGGCCGATCCCTTTAGCATTCTCAACAACCTGGAGCAACTAATTAAAGAACCCACACCCATACCTTCCGGATCGTCCCAACCAATTCTTGCAAACACTTCAAATATATCTATGCTTCACTAATAGTCCTTTCTCTCTCTATAAATTATCCACCACCTTCGCCATCCCTATTGGTAAATACCTCTGATCACAACCTTTATATCTCTTCAAATATTTTAAACACTTTCTCTCCAAAAAAAGTGCCAAAATTCTTTTTTCTCGGCGTTTTTTTTTTTTTTCCTGGACTCCCTTATGCTATAATCGGGCGATTGGGTTTGCCCTTTGCGTCGCTTTCCGGTTACGACTATAATTAGTAAATGATGTTTTTGACTCTTGGATCGACGCTGGTTACTTGCCGATCAAGTTGGCTGGGTCTGTATATCTTGTTTGATTGGCGATGAGCAGGCGTCTTTCCATGTCATTGCTATTCGACCAAATTTACTTTTTCTCTCCTCTATATAAATCCATTTGGTTTCGATTAATCGTTGCTTTGTTCTCGTTTGGGTCCTATCTTTGCTTCCAGGGTCTTAGAGGACAGGCTGCGTATCGGAGAAGTGGAAAATATCCCCACTCGTTCTCCACGGACCTATCCCATACTCTTGCTAATTTATCATTCAGCTAGAATAATTCGTTTGGCTAGGCGATATCTCTTACGAAATCGAGCAAGCCAAGGCTTTCACCAAGCGAAAGGGGCGCTAAACCTCCTAGGTTCTCCTACTGAATAATCTTTCATCTTTTTGATCCTCCTTGCCATAATAACATCTCTAACAACTTCTGTAAATCATTCTTTCCTAACTGTATATCTGCCTTTTCCTCCTCTTATCGATTCTGCACGCTCTGTCTTGCTCAATTCTCCAACTGAAAGGCCAATCTCTTTGGTATGCTATCAACTTTCCATTTAACTTCAACCTCTGGAGAAAACGATTCCTGGCACTTCTATTTTCTCTCCCCTTCACTACTTCTCCCCCTCTTCAGTTGTCTTGCCTTTGCCTGTGAATTACATTTGATTCGGCTGTGTCAATGGACTCCTGAAATCTAATGAACGTTAGGAAGGCGGGTGGACCCGGATGGCATTCCGGTGCCAACGATTCACGAATTTTGAGGGAAAATGTGCCTCGTCTGACCCGCCCCTTCGCGATCCACCTCACTATATTTCCTCTATGTCTCTCACTAAAACTAACACTTATACCCCTCAGTGTTGTAGGGAGAGGGCGCACAACGTCAATCCCCATTCTTTACAACTATTTTCCAAATTCTGCTCCCTCTTTTCTTTTTTCTGTGGCTTGTAGAATTGCGGCTTTCTCGTCTATGATATCCTTCCGATTCCCATTCTCTGTGATATTCTGGATAGGTATTTTCCCTTTGGGTGGGGTTTCGCCATTCACTTTGTCGAAAATTCAAAATCTCTTTAAACACTCAACTTTTTACAAATCTCCACCTCTAACACACTTCTATGACTTCTTTTCTATATTTTTTGTCGATCGGTTATCTCGTCTTCGTCGGTTGCCTTTCTGACAATATAAACATCTCCTTCCTCTGGCCTTACATTAAACAAAAAAAATGTTTTGAATAACGCTTCACAATCACACTGTATTGTGTTGCTAGAGGCGAAGTAGACAACGCTAAAGATGAGAGTTTTAGAGATTATAGACATATGAACGCGAGAACTTTCTTTTCCTTTCTAGTTACTTACAATTACAAAACAATTCTCATTTTTCCCTTTCTCACGCTTACGTAAACCAGCTATTACAAAGGGTACTCATCGGACTATGTAATGGAGTAAAGTACTGACTCTAATTCTGGCGGGGGCTCTGGTTTTCAACTCCACGGCTTTAAGGACAAAGGATCGAGACAAAAAGAGCTCTATAAACTAAGCTTCTGAGTATTCTTTCCAGTATCACTTGACCCTAACTATCATTTGGAGAGCGGCGCGATGTTGGTCAAACGCTTATATCTCTTTTCTATAACAGGTACCATAGAAAGCAGGCAGCGTTACAGAGGGGAAACTCAGCATTTAAAAATCGCAAACGCAGTACACCAAATTTACGAAGGCCCATACATCAATGAGCAAATATAACAAGAGTAGTAACAACTAAATCGGGTATTGTTGAGTGTCTGCCGGGCTACCCCCAAGGACGATCCACCACAGAATAGCAACTGAAAGAGTTTTTGTGTGCGATCATTGCGTAACTCACCGAGCGCTAGTTCGCATGCGGTGCTTCCTGTTCTTATATCTGGGCACCATACACCAAACAAAAAAAAAAACGACCATCGGTTCTGTGGAATTACTCTTTCAATCTTCTGTGGTTTTCCCTGCTGAAATTGTAATTAATACCTCCCTACTATTTCAAGCTTCTGCGTCTTGTGGTTCTCACGATCAAAACCAACCCACTAGCGTAACATTTAGGCGTTCAGTTGTAGAACTATCTCTCTTCTGAGTGCGTGCAATACTGTAAACCTTTCTCCTTGACTAGAGCTTTTGCCGTTTGAGTCGGGGTGGTGACGAACTGTAATAATTTATTAATAGGTGTTTAATATATATTATCTTATTATTTTTATATATAATAATTATTATAGTATACTAATTTTGTTACAATACATTAATATTATAGTATTATAATTATTATTATTATATATAGTACTTATATTAATTATATACCAAGTAAAATTATATAATCCTATAGATTTCCATTGATGGGGGAAAGATAGGGTTGGGGGATATGCTGGTTCTTTGCTTCTTCTTTGTTCTTTGTTTTATTTTTTTGGCATGTTGTATGTCTGTTGGCGACCCCAGCGTTCTCTAGCTCACCTAAGCGCCTAAGCCCTCCATATTCTGACAGCTCTGTAAGGGCATTTGCCATAAGTTTTTTGCACTGTGGGTTAAAAGGGGGTTCTCTGTATTAGATTATTAATAACTATTATAATAAACAATTATTATTTTTTTTTTCATATATTTATATATTTACTTTATTATTTATTTATATTTATTTTTATTATTTAAATTTTTTATTATTTATTTAGTAAATAAATAGCCATAATTATCATAATACGATATACATTATAATAATATAGTATATATATTATATATAATATATATATATAAATTAGTAGGTTTAGAGTATATTCATTATATCTGGTAAAATAATATATATATATAGGTAATATATATTTATTATAATATAGTATATATATATATATATAATATATTATCTATATATATAGTTATATATATTATTTATATATATATATATATTCTTTATATAATAATATTAGGATGGGATGATTGTGATTTTGCCCAAATGACGAGGACGACGGTTTTAATAATTTTTGCAATGTGACGTTAATTTGAAAAAGTATATTTTAAATTTTTCTTTTTCTCAATAATATAAAAAAATAGTAA
>JABUQX010059032.1:25000-27500 GCA_015478945.1 Trachelipus rathkii | reverse complement strand
AACTGTCCTTATCTGTTCATTCCCATTTTTCAATTGTCTCACACCTAACACACACCTAAGATTATTATATATAATATAAAAAATACATATATTAATATTATATAATAATATATATTTATATATATATATATATAATATATATATAATAATAATAGTATATTATATAATATATATATTAATAATAAATATATATATAGAATATTAGTATATTAAAATATATATATATATATATTATATAATAATTATATATATAATTATATTTAATATATATATATTAAATATATTATATTGATTATATGATATAATATAATAAAGTAAATTATTTTATATTATTTGAGATATACTATAATATATATATAATATAATATGCCATTGCTGAATTGATAAAGCGACAAAACCAAGTATCATTGGAAGAATTGGATATTTCAGCGCAGCGCTTCTATGAACATGGTTCTTTTCGCATTAGTTCAGGAGGAATGATCAATCACCACTAAATAACAATCGTCCTGTTTATTAGCTCAGCTGTGAGGAAACCACTCGCCCAACTAAGCGAGAACCCAGGTTTCGTCACTGTTCGGCGTTGTGATTGAGCGTTTCTTTGTGACTACGTGTGCGCAGACACTGTGAAACATGGAGCACATCCCCCCTAGTATTGAGGCTTCTGCCCGTAAGCTGTTGATAAATTTAGTTAATTCTTTAATAAGTTATATAATAATATAATATAATAATTATATAAATATTATATATATATAATAATATAGATAAAACTATAATGTATATATATAACGATTAATAGATTTAAATTGATATATCATATTATTAGATAACGACGACATATGCTTGCACGATAAAGATATTATATATATTATATTTTATATGTTATATCTATCTATTATTATAATATATTATTATATAATAATAATAGATATATATATATATATATATATATAATAATATATTATATTATAAATATAATATATATAAAATATATTATTATATAATTGAGTTATTTATTAAAATTATTTATAAATATATAAATTTATAATATTATTATATATATAATATATTATAGATTATATATTATATAATAAGATATATATATATTTTAAAATAAATTATATTATTATTAATAAAATATAATAAATATATATATATAAAATTATATTAATATATTATAATAAGTATATTATATAATATATATTATTTTATATATATAAATAGCGGAAATGAAGGATTAACTCATTAAATTTTTTAATGAGTAAAATTTTACGGAAAAGTATCTGTGTTAATAGGAAAGTCTTCATTATATAGGTTTACCTTTGAATATGTAAATATATTTTATATATAATTCGATTATAAAAATAAATATATAACATATATTGTATCTGTGACATATTAAGAATAATGGTCATTGTTAGAAGATATACATTCTTTATATATTATGATATTAATTATATTAATATATATACTATATATATTAATTATATATATAGTATAAATTATATATATAATATGTTCTTTAATTTTTATTTCTAACTAAGTACATTATAAAATATATACATTAAAATAAATTATATTACATAATATAAAACTATATTATATAATTAAACAATTAACACAAGATATGTCCTTCCATGTTCTCTTAAAGGATCTTCCTATTTTGTCAGCCATTCTCCTTTGAGAGACATATCATCTAGTTACAAATGTTTTATCAATATTCCTTAACCAAAAAATATCCCTCTAATATATAGTCTTACCAATAACAAAGTTTACATGTTTACTAAAAATCAAATACATCATTAATGCAATATAGTTTAAATAATGATCAAACAACGTCAGACATTCCAGTAATACAATGAATAGTTACTACCCTCTACTCGAAATTCCACAAACTTTTAGATAGATAGATAGATAGATGATAGATTAGATAGATAGATAATAGATAGAATAGATAAGAAATAGATAGATAGATAGAAGATAATAGATAGATAATAGATAATAGATAGAATAGATAGATAGATAGATAATAGAATATAGATAGATTAGATTAGATAGAAATAGATATATTAGAGAGATAGATAGATAATAGATAATTAGTATTAGATATATTTATTAATTTATAGAGATAGATAGATAGAATTAATAGATTTAATAGATGTAGATAGATTAGTTTAATATATTGATTAATATATTTAGATTGTTATAGATAATAATAGATAGATAGATAGATTATAGATAGATAGATAGATATATAGATGAGATAGATAAATAGAAATAGATAGATAGATAATAGAAGAATAGATAGATAGATAATAGATAGATAATTTAGAAGATAAGATAATATAATGATAGGATAGTTCATTCCATTTCCATGATAGTTTAGATAATAGTATAGATAGATAGATAGATAGATAGATAGAAGATAGATAGATAGATAGATATGATAGATAGATAGATAGATAGATAGATAGATAGAAGATAGATAGATACAGAGATAAGA
>JABUQX010059032.1:20000-22500 GCA_015478945.1 Trachelipus rathkii | reverse complement strand
TTATATTATATATTAGTATTATATATATAGTGATATAGATATATATATATATAAATATTAATAATAATAGGCATGTGGAAAATCATATAATATTATTATTATCCACGAGTAGATATAGTCTATGGATTAAGTTCTGTACCTAGAAATAAATAAAAAGACCTTAATATGTTACTAACTATTATAATATATTATATATATATTCTTTTTATTTCCTATTTAAATGTGTATTTCAACTTTCCTATCTTTTAAAAATGTTGTTTTACTCAACAAACTTAAGTTGGGGGGAAACTTAACGAAATAGGTACTATGATTCGAGTTGAACTTTCAAATAAAATTGGAAAATAAAGTATAAAAATATTCCAAATCGAATCAACATGCTTTCTGCTTTCTGACTTAAATTTTCAGAAATTGTTCAAAAGTTTTAAGTGATTTTATTATTAATTATTATTTTTTTATTATTATTATTATTATTTATTATTATTATTTATTATTATTATTATTTTATTATTATTATTATTTACAAGTTCTTTCAATTCTTCTAAATATTATTATTATTATTATATTATTATTATATTATTATTATATTATTATATTATTATTATATTATTATTATTATATTATTATTATTATTATTATTATTATTATTATTATATCATTGATATTACTTTTCAGTTTTTTATCCCTTATATATATTATTTATTATTAATATTATATTGTTATTATTATTATTACATATACATTATCTATTATAAATATTAAACTATTCTTTGTTGAAAACGTTATATTATTATTTATTGATTATATTATTATTATATTATTATTTATTTATAGTTATTATTATTATTATAATTATTTATTATATTGATTATTATTTATTATTATTATGATTTATATTATTAGTACATAATAATTTTTTTTTTATGTTCACTTTCATTCAAAACCAACGTCGAAAAAAAATTGGTGGAAAATAGTCATTATATACAAACACTGCCTTACTTTATGACTTGTGTGCTATGGCCTTACTCCAATTTTCTAAAACTTTTAAGAGGAAGGTCTTTAGTCCAATTGACATTTTCTTAAAATGGGCTTAAAAAAAGCGGTGGTTTTGCGAAAGTAAATTAAGAAAATTAAACTTTTTCTTTCAAATAGAGACAACACATTACAATATACCACCCAAAATTATAAATATATTATATATATATATATATATATATATATTAATATAATATATATTATATATAATAAAGTATTATATATATATTATTATATATATATATATATATTATTATATATATTATATATTTATATTATATATAATATATATATATATATAATATATATAATATAATATATATAATATATATAATATATATATATTATACTAATTATATTATATTTTATTATAGTAATTATTATAATTATATATTATATTATGATTACTAATTATATATATACATATATATATATCATATATATTATATGATATTATATATATATTACTGTATATTAAATATATATATTATATAATACCAAATATATCATATATATTAATTATATATATATATATATATATTATATATATATATATATTATTAATATATATTACAATATAATACAACGTATATTATATAATGGATCATATTATTAATATGAACATTAGATAAAATAAAAATATATATACTGTACAATTATTATTATTATAATATATATTTATATTTTATATATATATTAAATATATATATATATATAATATATATAGTATAAGAAAATATATAATATAATTATATAAAATATAATAATATATATACCATATAATATATATATGTATATAGGTAATAATATATAATAGGATAATAATAAAATAAATAAATCCTATAGATAAGAATATATATACTTATACTATTATATATATATTATATATATATATATTATATGTGATTATATAAATCGTGAGTATATATATATAGTATATATATAAATATATATATATATTATATAATATTATATATATATATATATTGATATTATATATAAAAAGTATATATAGTATATATATATATTATATAGTATAATATAAATAGTATATATATATATATATATTGAAGGTTGTCTGATACAAAATAAGAAATTCAAAAACCAGCATTTTGATAGACTTTTACTCTCTCTATCCAAATATATAAATTAAGGAGAAACTTAACAGTGAGAAAGGGGGGAGCGCTTTAGACAAATTTCTTCCTTCCCAAAGCTTTTATATAAATTAAATTAAACTCTTGTCACTAATAATGTAATAAAAGTGAATGATTTATGGAGATTGGATGGAGAAAAATTTTGATATCGATTTAATTAATTATAGCAAATTTTCCCATTCAATGTAATAAAGAATTTCCCCATTGTAGTTTTAAGAAAATTATATCAATCAGGTATCAAAATCTTTAAATGTTTCCTATATTTATCGTTAACTCCGGTTGCAAACATTCTGTGATCAATATGATATTAAAAA
>JABUQX010059031.1:35000-52909 GCA_015478945.1 Trachelipus rathkii | reverse complement strand
GTAGAATGTTATATATTATATATTACATATATATAGTGTTAATGGGCAAAGAGCATATATTGTTGTTGGTAGAAGAGTCGATGTTGTTAAGGTTATATATATATATATATATATATATATATTATATATAAGTTGTTGTTATATAGAATATATATATATATATGGTAAGGTTATGTTATATATATTGTACCCCAACCATCCCTGTTAGGGGGTGCATGCCTGTCAGGTGCTACTTCTCCAGAAACTCTCCAAATATTTCTGTATTCAAACGTTCGTTCCTCCGCTACTTCCTGTACCGTCTTGCCTCTACGTTGTAGAGCCTCTGCCACCGAATCCATCCATCTTTTCCTCGGTCGTCTTGCTGGTCTCCTCCCTTTTGGTCTCTAATCTATGATCTCTCTTAATCTCTCCCTTTCTCTCATTCTTTTCACATGTCCAAACCATCTTAACTGGTTTTTCTCCACGCATTCCAAAACAGGTTCCACTTCCAGTTCTCTCTCCTCACCAGTTCGCTTCTCATTCTGTCTCTCAACGATAAGCCTCTAATGATTCTTAGCACTCTCATTTCCGCAGCTTCTAATCGGCTTTTTTTGTATCGTATTCATTGCCCAGCGTTCAGATCCGTACAACAATATTGGTCTCAGAATTTTTTTTATAAATTAATACTTTAACCTCTGTTGTTATCCCTCTTTCCTTTAGCAGCGGGTATAACATTCCCACATTCTGTGAAACCAATTCTCTCTTTCAACTAGTCAAATTGCCTCCTTGATCATCAAATAAATAACCAACTACTTAAATCTATTCACTTGCTTAAGCCTTGTATTCTATGTTCACTTACTTATCTCTTCCTCTCTTGGTAATCACCATTATTTCCGTTTTCTCTCTGTTTATTCTCATGCCTATTGACTTCATTCACAGCTTCTTGCTGGTCTTGAGCTCCTGATGTTATTACTGCAGCATCATCCGCATAAACCAACGTATGCTCCCTATTCTCCCTTATGCATATCCATATAAAGAAAGGACAATAACTGTCCAGGTAAAGTGCAAGGCAATGGTGACAGTACACTTCCTTGTCTAACCCCCTGTTTTCACTTTAAGCCACCTCTCTCCCTTGTTCTCCTCTAATCGTATTTAGTGGGTTTTCGCACATACTCTTTAATGGCTGCTAACAGATCCTCTGGTATGGCATATATATATAGAGCAGCGTGGGTATGACAGCGAGTATGCGGGCGCGCTAGCGTTGCTGGTTGTATAAGGTTGTTGGCTATATATATAGTATGTATATAGTGGTTGTATTACTGTATATGTTGTATATGTTTATATGTTGAATGTATATATATATATATATATATATTAGTTATTAATATTAAGGTTATTACATATATTATTAATATTAGCAGTTAAGAACAGTAGGGAAGATATACAGTACATATATATATGAGTTGAAAGAAGGAAGAGAGAAGTAGAGATAAGGCATATATTGGCTATTATATATATATATGGTGCATGTTATTGAGTAAGGGGGTCAGGGTCATATACTATAAAGATATATAGAGTAAAGAGTTATGATATAAGTTATATATATGTATAAGTTATTATATATATATATAAATATATATATATATATTATATATATATATATATATATATATACAGGGTCAAACCAGAATTTTTTTCGGGGGGTTGAGATTAAGATTATATATATATATATATATATATATGTTAAATCTATTTTAGAAAGAAAGAAGAAAGAGAAGATATTATATTATGTTGTTATGTTATATTATTATATATTATTGTTATATATATATATATATATATTATTATTATTATTATTATATATATTATTATATTATTCGTATCTATATATATATATATATATATATATATATATATATATACAGGGCCGTAGACCAGAATTTTTTTTTGTGGGTTTTTAGATTAAGATTATATTTTTATACAGTTAAGCAGAAGTATAGTTAGCATATATATATATAAGGGGCTGTTGTTGGTTATGCAGTTAAGTTGTTATGATATACATATATATATATTGCTATACAAAAATGACAAGAGCAGCAGCAGAGTATATATATATATATATATATATATAATATTTAATTTTATTTTTTCTCATACTGTGGGGTGCTGGTATTTTCTTTTTGTAAAGTCATTTGTCTCTCCAATGTAGGTTTTGGGACATAGGTTGCAGGCTATGGTGTATATGCATTGGGCTGGTAGAGAAATATTTTTTTTTTTTGGTTTTGGAGTGCGTGTTTTGAGTGAGGTATATGCTAAATTCCTTAACAATCTAAATGTGACTGTACAGATCATATTTATTTACAAAATTCATAAAATATTTAATAGATCTCGATGGAATAACTTTACTAAGATTTGTAAGTATGGATCTATGGCTCACGAACTTGCTCTCCTGGTTTGAAAATCTTCTCAAGAAGTGGTTTTAAGCACTGTCTTCTTTTTCATTAATTTACATTGATCCTCACATCAAGTATTCTCATTATCTTCAATAACAGAAAACAGAAGTTCTTTTGCAACTTACAAATGTTTGAAAATGTTTCATCGATGTTTGCTTGAAAATTTCAAAACAAACATCATATTTTTAATTATGATTAAGAGCAGTTTCTGTCACTAATTATGGAGATTGAAATGTAGTACATAATGGAAGAGTGAAGGAGAATAAAGTTGAAGTCATAAATAAACTTAAAACAAATTTGCTTTTGATTACAGATTTCAGAGGATTTGAGTTTTTTTGAAGAAGTGTTAATATCTTGATACATTCAAACTCCTCTAGAGTTTCAACAAATGCTTTAAAATTCCTTTATTGATCTTAACAATCCATCGTAACTTCACCAAACTTTTATTCATTCGTGTGAGTTTTGTCCATTTAGTATCTGGGAATCCTGGGAAAATCTTTAGTAATTTGGCAATCTAAAATAGTACCTAGTTGCATCCGCTGTGCCATAAAGTTTGTAATGTGTTGTACTTCATATGGATGTGAACAGCAATGAACATATAACGACGCTGGATATTTTCGACAGCTTAAACACCTATAAAACTTTTCTTCATTGCTTCTGCACCATCATATCGTTGTTCAATCAGAAAGTCACTATTTATTTCAGCGTTCGTAGTTGTGTCCGATATATATATATATATAGGTTGGTTGCGTGTATATAAGTGTTACATATTGGCTACAAGCTGGTTGCTGGCTGTTATACAGCTGAGCATATATGCTAAGGTTGGCTGCTGTTGCTAGTACATTATTGGCTACTGCTGAAGGCTAAGGTTATTAAGGTTGGCTACATATGCTATTATTATTATTATCTTCATACATATTGGCTGGCTGGCTACATGTTGTTGAAGAAATAGTTGAAGAAGGCAGCAGTTGGAGCAAGGCTGCTACATATACGTTATTATTGGTTATATATATATTATTACATTATTATTATTGTCTACATATATATGTATACATATATAAACCCCGTCTCATACGTAATTAAAATATTCTTTTCTCAATTAGCATTTTTGTAATTCTGCGTACCTTATAAAAGCCTCATATAAGAGCAGCATATAAAGAAGCAGTTGGTGCTACAGTTGGTTGCTGGTTGCTGGTTGCTGCTGCGCGGCGGGCTAAGGAGGCTGCGCATATGCTCTTCATCCAGCAGCAATTAAGTTATGCCAGGAGCAGCGAGTATAAGAGCAGCAGCAGCAGCAGCAGCAGCATATCATCACATTTTCTACACGAATGGTTCAATAGCAGCAGCAGGTGTTACAAAGGTTGTTATATAATATATATATATAGAGCAGCAATAGTACCCTTACAGTTCTATGGTTAAGTATATATATATATATATATATATATATAAGTTATATAAGGTTAAGCATTATATATATGTTAAGTATATATATATATATATATATATATATATATCGTAAATAAAGAGATATATGTAAATCTAAAAGGGCTTATTGTCATCCGGGAAAGTAACTTTGTTGGGTGGACAGTTTCCTCTGATCAATGCTTCGTGTTTTAAAGTACTTTACCATCAACACAATATCATCATCATCATCATCATCATCATCATCACATGTTGGCTATGCTGGCTGGTTGGGCGTATATTACTGGCAAGCTGCAGCTAGCGGCGGCAGCGTTGGCTGGCGGCGTTGCTGCTGGCTGGCAGCAGCTCAACTGGCACTGGACTAACTGGTTGCGGCTATGCAACACCAGCAAGTATCGCGCTGGCGCTCTACCGGCACTGGGCAGGCTAAGGCTACATACAGTTGAGCGAAGGCATTGGTTGGACAGGAGAAAGCCTGTCGGAGTTTCACCGAACATATATACATGGAGCAGCTATTGCGCAAAGAAGATATGCTGGCGTGGCAGTTGGTGCCAGCAGAGAGTTGCTGCGCTGCTGCTGTTGCTGGCTGCGCTGGTTGCCATTGGCTATTATTACTAAGGCTGGCTGTTACTATTGTTGCTGGCTGGTTACTGTTAAGGTTATTATGTTGCTGGCTGGCTACGGAGCGCTACGCTGGCTGGCTAATACCATTAGCAGCAGCAGCTTACAGCAGCAGCATGTTGTTGCTACATATACTGCTAAGTACAGCATACGCGCTGGCTGGCTGCTGCTGGTATATATATTATATATATCTGTCGGAGTTTACTGAAGTTATATATATATATATATATATATATATATATATATATAATGTCATTCAGTAAACTCGGACAGGCTTCCTTCTGTCAATAACTGACGCTTCATATAAATTCCTAATAAACTTAAACAACATTTATTGTGTATAAAAAGATCCCTCAAAAATCAAACACATCCAAAATTCCCAGAAACTATTTCATCATATAATAACAACGAAGAATAAAAAATACAAAGACTAACCAACACGGAAATGCCTCGATTAAACGTTATTTTTATATCGTCGTCATTCAATAATAATAAAACTTTTACTGCAATTTGGGAAAACTACATTAACTTGCTGTAATTATTATGCATTTTTATTTGCTTGTGTTCGTCTGTGGAAAAAAAACATCAACTTCATGTCTTAAGATGATGAGATTGAAACAACGAAAGCATAAATTCTTACATTTGGACACATAAATTAGGGTTCGCACCGAGGAATATTTACGGCGTCTAATGTTCCCCGTTGAGATTTTTTACTTTGTTCCTCAGTCCTGGTGCATCTTTACTCGTGATCAGAGCTGACCCTCAACTATGACCTTTGACAACTGATATCATTAAACATACGTAGAAGGAAAATTGAAGTTCAATATATATATATATAATATATATATAGTTACATTAGCATATATATATATATATAAGGCTATATGTTAAGTTATTATATTATATATAGTTATATATGTAGTTATATATATGTTATATATATATATATATTATATAGAGAGAGAGAGAGAGTGAGAGAGAGAGACCTTGTCAATTATAGCGACAGCAGCCGATTTTCATGAAACTTACAGAAAATGTTTGAAATAACTTATGTAATATTGAGAAAAACGTTTTAAAAACTAAAAACGACCCTGAAGTTGAAGTCTTAAAATCTCAATTTCACAACTTCAAATTAGTCTTAGAGTTACCAGATGCATCTTTTTTTTTTGTAAATTTATGGTGTTAATTTTTTTTATTTAATCACCACTCACGTAGAGGGGTACATGGGAAAGAACTGAATGAGACAATAAATGTGATTGTGTTAAGTGCATTTTTAACTTCAAAGTTGTTTTACCTACAAATAAGAAATTGAGGACCTTATAACTTATATTTCAATTCTCATTGTGAAACTACAAAACTTAATTCAAGGTCATTTCCATTAATTTGTATATTTTATTTCTTCTTGCAGCTAATTTCAAATATTTCATGCAAATTTCATGAAAATTACGTTTTCTGTATTGACACTACTACATATCATATATATATATGTTATTGGGTTATTACAGCAGTTAGCTATTGCATATATGGCGTTGCTGGTTGGCTGGTTGCATATATAGCTGGCATATATAGCATAAATATATAAGGGGTTAAGTGTTGGTGCAAAGATATTGTTATGCTATATATTACATACATATATAAGTTATTATTATTATATATATATATATATATTGCTATTATTGGTTATTATATATTATTGCTATATATATAATGCGCAAATGTGTATGACCATTGAATCCAGCAATCGGGAAAATATACAATTACGCTAATTATATATAAGCCTTATTATAATTAATGTTATTAACAATTATAATAATGGTTAATAAACGGTTTAAAAGCAAAGTTCTGCTTGTAATTTCAAATCCAGTAATAATAATAATAATAATAATAATAATAATAATAATAATAATAATAATAATAATAATAATAATAATAATAATAATAATAATAATAATAATAATAATAATAATAAAACAAAGCAGAAACAAATAAGATTGTGAGGTAATTTTGGAGAATTTCGTTCTTATAACTGAATAAAATGCTGAATTATTCATAAGCAAAAATAATCGATCTAAAATGATCGAAATGTGGATCCTGTTGAGGGGAGGGGGAGGTGGAGGGGAGGAGGGGGATGGGAGGGGGAGGGTTGACGACCCACTACAACTTTAAAAATTATATTTTAGAAAAATTACATGACCATCTCTCATCTGTAAAAAGATTAAATCTTCATTTTATATATATATATATATGTTAAGAAAGAGTATCCGAATTATTTAAATAAGGTTGTTGTTGTTAGTTAGCAAGTATATATATATATATATATATATATAGTTATATATATATATATAAGATATATATATATATCACTACTAGTCACTACTTTATTTCAATTGATGCCACTACTAGTCACTAGAACTTTATAACTTAATTCCAGATTAAGCCATTACATCTGTCTCAATTTCCTGCCGAAAGTTAACTAATAATATAATTTCATTAGACACAAATTCATTGTCTTCAAGAATCTACTGCTAGTGATACTCGTGAACCCCTCTACTCCCGACCAGTGTGTGGTAGATAAATATTTCAAATATTTATGTAAAAGATAAAACTATTATTTTTTATTTTGTTGTTGTGGAAAAATATATCAACCCTTTCTTCACTGACGGAACTTCAAAATTTTCTTTCTTACAGAATTTCACAAT
Source organism: Trachelipus rathkii (assembly GCA_015478945.1). Taxonomy (NCBI): domain Eukaryota; kingdom Metazoa; phylum Arthropoda; class Malacostraca; order Isopoda; family Trachelipodidae; genus Trachelipus; species Trachelipus rathkii. The sequence continues at coordinate 45,735 of JABUQX010059031.1, read as the reverse complement.
CTTCAAGTATTACTCTCCATTTAGGGAAGAGAATATATACATATTATTGGTTGCTAAGGCGCATAGAGCAAAAGTAAAGCGTTGAATTTGTAGCAGTTATTATATATATATATATATATATATATATATATATATATATATATATATATATATATTCTTTCTTATAAAAAAATTTTTATATATATGCAAAACTATTTACAGGCTTTAAAAATTGTTTAGAATATGAAAAGTTGGTAGTACTTATAAATTAGAATGTTTGTTTTTAATAAATTTCGTAAAAAGACGTTTTGGTCAGAGTGTCTAAAGCTGACATCATGTAACTTTAGAACGGCAGCACCTACAGTAAAACAAATTACATATTTGGAATCAGCGGAAAATTCTAAGGAGGGGTTTTTAATTTTTTATTTTTATTTTTTTTATTTTTTATTTTTTTTTTTTTTTATTCGTCGGAAATATAACAACGAGCCATAACTTTCCCTAAGCAATCGACGATATTTTTATCATCTAAAATAAGTAGCTAGGCAATGCTCAGCCTACGACTATCCAGATCATTGTGACTGAAACGAATAAATGTGAAGCAACATATCTTCATTACTAGAGTATTTTTATATATTTAGATTGTTATTTCATTATTATTTGATTTTTTTATATTTCAAACCATATAAATCTATATGTACATTGAATTATATGCGGAAAATTCTAAGGAGGGGTTTTTAATTTTTTTTTTTTTTTTTTTTTTATATTCCTTTGAAATATTTAAAAAAAAAGGAAAACCCATTATAGCGGAGGTGCCGAGCTAGTATTCATGGTATTCCTTAGTTAAAAATAATACCAAAGTGTAAAGGGAAGTAAAAATTATTCTTTAACTAAAGAAATACCAGGGGTAAACCGGCAAGATGGTCCAGGAGTCGTCTCTGTTCTCCGGGAGAGAGGGGGTCTTCGTCCCCCTCTGTCCCCCGTCGGCTCGAGCCCCCTAAATGGTGAAAAAATTTTTTTTTAAATATTTCCAACGAATAAATGCAAAAAAAAAAATAAATAAAAAAAAAAAAAAAAAAAATAATAAACCCCCCTCCTTATCGATCCGTTCCAAATATGTAATTTGTTTTTGACTATAGGTGCTGCCGTTCTCGAGTTACATGATGTCAGCTTTAGACACTCTGACCGACGTTTTTGTTCCTTTTTTTTTTGTCACACTTAGGTATTAAAAATAAAAAAGAAATTTATTACGGAATATTTCTTGAATTTTTCATTAAAGATTTCTTTCTTCATTTATTTATGCTAATTCGTATATGATATTATGTTGTTATACGGAAAAGTTAGGTTAGGGTTCGGTTTGGTTAGGTTAGTTGGCTAGGTTAGGTTATGTTTAGCTAGGTTTGGTCTTTGACTTTCTGATCGAACCGAAAACTTCTTACTAGATTGCGTAAACAAAACATTAAACCGAAAACTACCGACTGCTGCTGCTGCTGGCGCTGCTGCTGGCGTTGCTGGCTGGCTGGGCTGGTTCTGGCCGCTGCTTGCTGCACGTTGCGAAGGCTACTGGCTGGCTATTACATATGCAGCAGCAAGAAGGCAAGAAGGAATACAGAGTGAGCAAAGGGCTATATTATATACATAAGGTTATATTATTATATTATTATATACATATATTATTACATATATATGGATATATTAGTGGTAAATGTTCCTAAATGGATAAACCAAGAAATTGCATTTTATGATCCGAGGAAAAAAATCAGAAATAAGAGATTTTATTTATTTAAACTAAATTTGAAGCTATCATGAAAGTCGATTTTGTGTACTTATTATCTGTCGCAAATGCAAATTTTTTTATTTTTAAAATTATTTTCTTTTATCTTTTAATTAAATTATTTTTTTCATTAGGTATTTATTATTAAATGAAAACTTAAACCAAACAATGTTTCATATAGGGTAGATGCAATAAGTAGGTTGCCGCACATGAATGGCAGACCCTCGCTATAGCCTTCACGTTCCACCCAATATATTATTTAGGCTCGCAGTGCAGCATACGTTGGGAGCATAGCGGCGCATATGCAGCGCGTTGCTGCTGGCTACAAGGCTACATAAGGCTGGGTTGCTGGGCTGGCTGGCTGGCATATATATATATATATATATATATATATATATATATATATCAGCTGCGACTCCAGCAACTAATGTTACTCAATTCTCTCTCTCTCTCATATATATATACATATATATATATATATATATGCTAGTATATATATATATATATATATTATGTTATATATAGTAGTTATATATATGTTATATATATTATTGGTTGCTATATATATATAGGTATAGGTAAGGAGTATGTTATATATATATATATATATATATATATGTTCGTTTAAAAATAAATCTCTTAACGTAGTCTCCTTATTTATAAAATAAAGAGAATGTACCCAAAAGATGCCAAAGGCAATATAAGAATATAAATTAGCTTAACACAATCTCCACTATTCTATTTGAGCACGAACAGTCATCTTTATTACATGAAAAAAATAACATTATTTAAACGTGCGATGATCTTGATTGTTGTGTTTTCAATTTTACATAATCTTTATATTTATTATGTAATATTTTCATTCATTTGATTAATTTTCTCAAAAAAAATAATAAGAGAATTTTCGTAGCATTATGAAATTTGTAAAAGATCGATTGTTTTATAATGTTAACTCGTGCTGCTAAGCACGAGTGTAGGAGTCGTCTTTGATATATATATATATATATATATAATAAAGATAAGCGTTGCTGTTAAGTATAGATAAGAAGGGTTAGTTACAGCAGTTATATATATATGTTGCTATAAGGTTGGCTAGTTGCTGGTTAAGGTTGCTATATATGGTTATGTTGTTATTATATGAAGTATATATATATATATATATATATATATGTTGGTTAGTGACGGCAACATCCGCATCCGCATCCATATCCGCGGAGCATCCGCACTATTATAAAGATCCGCATCCGCGCTTGCCCTGCGGATGTTGCGCGGATGCTTATTAAATCTCAACGCTAAGGAAGCATTTCTGAACCATCTTCAAATGAAATGGTACGGTTTAAAAGAATGAAAGATGTAATAAAAACTAGAGCTAGAAAAACGCTTTGCGTTCTGTGGAAATTAATGACCTTCATACTATTGCAACTTCTACCTTTAGATCCCCATTATAAAGGCAAGGTTATTGTTTGTAACAATATTAGAACAAGTTAAATCGTCACTCCTTTGTCTTGCAGTTGAAAAGCATCAATCCGAACAGTCTACTACTTCGCCACCCATTTAAAAGTTAAAAACGAAATCTACAGAAACCAACACCTTCTACAAGTAAATCAATAACAGATTCACTGAAAGAATTTCTACAGTCCAGTAGTGATGAAGAAACACACGCATTACCAAAAATGTAGTGCAAATGATTGGAAAACTATCACCAAGAAAAACGACTCAAATACAAATGATGATCCTATCAGTTGGTGGAAAGTTAAGAAAATGTTTACCATGCTTGAGTAAACTTGCAAGGGAAAATACTTGGCCTGTCCTCCAACTACTGTTCCAAGTGAGAGGATATTGCTACGCTGGGCTAATATATGATGAAAAGAGAAACAGACTCTCAGAAGAAAAGGCAAAAAATTGATGTTTCTCAAGCACAAACTTCCTATATTTAATTTCAATATTAGTGCAATAGTATATAATCCATTGTAAAATCTTCTTTGAATACACAGCTAGAAAAGATTGATGTGGCGCATTTGAGTTGGGTCCCCGTCCCGCACCCTGGTAACACAACAATTATATTACACAGATTTTGGATGAAACTCGAAATATATATATATATATTGTTATAGCATTCATTATTTGTTGTTATTGTAAGCAGCAGCAGATATACAGCAGTGGTAGGTGCTATAGTATATATATATATATATTGGTATATATATATCAAACATCCGGCATCCGCATCCGCGGATATTATATCAAACATCCGCATCCGCATCCGAGGATATTAAAATCAAACATCCGCATCGGGCGAATGCCCGCAGTACCACATCGCTGCATCACCACAGCAGCAAGATACAGCAGCAGCAATGCTGCATATAATTATATGTGGTTGGTTATTGCTAGTTACAGGTGCATGATATATATATATGCTAAGTTATGGTGTTATATATAGCTATATATAGAAGGTTATTATTGTATATATATATATATATATATATATATATATATATATATAGTTATTATATATATATTATATTTGTGCGTGTGTGTGTGTGTGTGTGTGTGTGTGTGTGTGTGTGTGTGTGTGTGTGTGTGTATTATTCGCGCGAAATGATTTGATGAATAAGAGGAAGAGTTTAATGAGATTGTTTACGATCTCCACACTAGTAAAGAAAATAGGGATAAATATATCCAATTAATTCTATTTTTACCCATACACTCGTAAATTGTCAATACGCTTTTACGCTGTTCATTCAAGATCGTAATATCATTACTACTAATATATATATATATAGTGCTGGTTATATGCGTATATATATATATATATACATAGTTAAGGTTGCTGGTTGGCTAAGCAGAGTTAGTTATTAAGATAAAATTCCATGCTATTACTATTAAGTTATTACAGCAGTTATATATGTATATACATATTATATTAAGTTATTAAGTTATGTTATTATTAAGTTATTCCCATATGTTCATTGGCTATAAAGAGTACAGGTTATATTATTATTGTTGCTATTATTATTGGGCTACATATTGGCTATTGAAGAATATACACTACATATTATTATTGGCTAATATATACATAAGCTGATGTTGGCTATATTATTACATATATATTACTATATATTTATTATATGAATTGCTTTTTAGTTAATGATATATAAAATTCTTCTTACCTTTTGTATAATTTTATTAAAAGGAACACTTTACACAATGAAAGAAACGAATTTCTAATCACTAACGATATATATGTAGATATAGTTATATATATATTGGTATAAGTCAGTTGTTATATGTTATATATATATATATATAAGGTTATATATATATATATAAAGAATATTATTGTTATTATTAAGTTATATACATATATATATATAAGTATATATATCCTATTATATCAAGTTTTTTCTTTTTATATTTATTTTTATACCCTTATTCCAAATTTTAAATTATAAATCACACACACACAATAATAATAATAATAATAATATACACACACACACACATACACACACACACACACACACACACATCTTATATATATATGAGCAGCAGCAGCAGCAGCAGTTATAGCTATACTAGTTAGTTGGTTAAGTTATATGTTACATACATATACATATACATGGTATGCTATATATATTATTATTATTATACATGGTTGGCTGCTAAGCTGCTGTTGGTGCTAGTTAGCAGCAATACAGCGGCTGTTGACATTAGCTACATATTATACTACGCTGCTGCTGGCTACATGGCTGGCTGGGCTACTACTGTTGCTGGCAGCAGCGTTGCTGGCTGGTTGCTACTATACATACTGGCTGGTTGGCTGGAGCAGCAGCTGCGCAAGTTAAGGTTATTGCATATTGGCTACAAACATACTATTGGTTATAGCTGTTACAGGCATAGTATACGGGATGCTGCTACATGGCTGGCTGGTTGGGTTGGCTACAGGCTGGGCTGGCTGGCTGCTGCTACAGCAGCTGCTGCTGGGCTGCTGTTGCTGGGCTGGTTGGCTGGGCTACATGCTGGCGCGGGCTGCTACAGAGCATATTTCCATATATGGCAGCATGCTGGTTGTTGCTATTGCTACGCGGCTAAGGCAAGGCTATTATTATTATTGTTGCGCTGTATGGTTATGCTGCTGGTTAAGCTACTACATATATAAGGTTAGTTAAGTTGAAAGAGCAGGAGGTATGGCACATTTGGTAAGATTCTGTACCGTAACTATCGAATGTAATTTTCGCAAGGTTTTTATTTTCGCGAAATGCGAGCGTCATGTTTTCCGAGATTCAGCCTGCCACGATTGAGCGCGCTCCTCCTTTCTTCTTTCTTCTCTTTCCTTCCTCTTCCTTCCTTCCTCTCTCTCCTTCCTCCTTTGGCTGGGCTGTTGGTTGCTGTTATTGTTGCTGGCATGCGGTTGGCTGTTGTTGCTTGTTGCATATTGTTATGCCAAGTTGTTGGCTGGTTACTGCTACTGGGCTGGGCTGGAGGTTGTTGCAGCTACTATATTATTATTACAAGGTTGGTTATTGGCTGGGATATTACTAATGTCTCATAGTTTAGGCCAGGCTCAGGCCAACTCACGTAACTAACCCAACTCCACCAACCCATATATACAGAGCAAGGCGTGCTACAGTTGCGGCGGCATATTGGTTACTACTATGCTACATAGATGGCATAGCGCGCGGCGTACGTTGGCTAAGGCTGTTGTTGCGCTGCTGGCTGATATACATGGGCTGGCTGCTGGCTGGTTATTGGCTATTTGCTACGTACCGCATGGCTACATATACTAAGTTGCTTAAGTTGGTTATGCCATATTACTATGGTTACATATATATTGCTGGTTGTTGCTGGCTAAGGCGGTTGCTATATGTTGGTGAGAGCAGAGCATATATAGCATATATATATATATATATATATATATATATAGAGAGAGAGAGAGAGAGAGTAGAGAAAGAGAGAGAGAGAGAGAGTGAGAGAGAGAGACTCAATAATTCGGAAAACGTTAGTCAAATTTGACACTGCTGAAAATAAAAACCTCCGGCGAAACTAACACTGATAGTTATGCAGTACAGAAACTACAAATATGCCTATACAGGCATAGTATAGTTATGCTGGCAGCGTTACAGCTGGGCGTTGTTGTTGGAGTATATATATATACATACATGGGTTGCTTGTTGTTGTTGCTATATATATATGCTGTTGCTGTTGCTTTAAGATGCTATATATATATATATAAAATACACTATTGATAGCTATGACTAAATTAATCTAAAATTTGTCCATTAGGTCCTATAAGTGGATGAGGAAGTTGACAGCAGACTCCGTCAGATATTCCCCCAGCAGGTACTAGGCAACGCTGAAATAAAAAAAAATGTGGGTTATTCATGATATGAAGCCAAAGTTCATACTACTACTACTACTACTACTACTACTACTACTACTACTACTACTACTACTACTACTACTAATTCCAGTTTTATTGTTACTACTCACTATTTTTTTTTGAGTTGTTGGGCAGGCCAGCATTATTGTTATTATTATTATTATTATCTATTATTATTATATAATAATAATAATAATAATAATAATAATAATAATAATAATAATAATAATAATAATAATAATAATAATAATAATAATAATAATAATAATAATAATAATAATAATAATAATAATATATAGTTAATAATAATAATAATAATAATAATAATTATAATAATAATAATAATAATAATAATAATAATAATAATAATAATAATAATAATAATAATAATAATAATAATAATAATAATAATAATAATAATAATAATAATTGATGAGGATATTTTCTTAAAAGAAGCTAAAAATTTCAATAGTTTCAACTCATTTTCAGATATGGCAAAGAAATAAAGGAGAAAGGTTAAACGTACTAATAAGGGAACGGTGGGAGCATCAGGCCAAACTGCACTCAACTGACTATCATTCATAATGATAAAACCATTATATGGATTGCATTCTTCTATTGCAACACAAAATGTTCCTGCACTGCACGATCCTCCATTTAGAGGTGTTCCAAGCAGTGTCATTAGCATCATTCCTCCCATCATATTTCCGCCCATCATTGAGCCTCCTTGATTATTTGGCATGTTCATTTTGACATTGTTTTGAGGAGAAACATTTCCATTATTATTATTATTATTATTATTATTTGGTGATGCATTGTTATCTGTCGGAATTAAAGCATTTGAGGGATTAGCAAATAGAGGATTACTTATGGATGGGCTTGTGTAACCATTTGAATTGGAATCCAGAGGATTCGTTTCACCTGTGGCAAGTGGAAGGGGTATTCCAAATGGTACTTGGTGCTGATATTTTGGGACACTACCATCTTCAGGTTGGTTAAGAATACTCAGTTGGCCAGGATATTCTTGTTGGAATGATTGAGGTGGTTCTTCAAATGGGTCTTGTGCTTTACGTTGACCAACATCGTATTCTAAGATGCTTGAATCGGAATTTTTAAAACTTTCACCTTGATTAACTTTACCAAATAAAAAATTATCATTAGCAGGTTCTTGTACACTGAAATAATCTGGACTTTGTTGGTCAAGTTGACCTTGAATTGGTGTATTTGGTATTTCACCTTGTCCGGTTGATGCAAACTTAGTGTTTTCTGGGTATTGGCCAAATTCATGTACCTTATTTGGAGAGAGATTCTGACGAGGGGAGTCAAATTCAGAATTTATGGAAACTTTGGGTATGCCAAATTCGTTACTGTCATCTAATCCGATCTGAAGTTCCATTTCTGGCTCTCCAGTAAGAGGTTTTCCATGGGCTTCAAGTCTAGGAAGATCATAAGAATCTAATAATTGAAATGGAGGAAAAGGAGCAGTATTTGATTTTTCAGGTGAAGAAATGCCAGAATCAAGATTTTTAAAAGGTAAAATATTTTCGAATGGTAGATCTGAATTATTCAACTCAGAGTCATATTGTTCTTGTTGTGATTGAGAATGTTTTAAATGTTGTGGAAAAAAATTATTAGGATGATGTGATGAAGGCTGTTCACTAAACACATGTGGTGATAGGGGGTTGAATGGTTGTCTAGGTGAATGAGGACTGAAAGATGCAGGCTGACGATCTAAAGAAAAAGAAGGATTTAAAGATTGATGATCAGGTTGAGCGTTAAATGGCTGTTGAAATGGTTGAGAGTTGTATGACTGTTGAGGATTTCTTTGTATCAAAAAATGCTTACTTGGTTCCTGGTTAGTTAAATCAAACTGTGGCGTATTTTGGTCAATCTGATTTTCAGAATATGGATCAGACAATGACTGAGGTGTTTGAGGATTTGTTGTCTGCTGAGGTGTTTGAGGATTTGTTGTCTGCTGAGATGTTTCAGGATTTGTTGTCTGCTGAGGTGTTTGAGGATTTGTTGTCTGCTGAGATGTTTGAGGATTTGTTGTCTGCTGAGGTGTTTGAGGATTTGTTGTCTGCTGAGGTGACTGAGAACTACCCGGTTGTTGAGAAGTTTCATAGGTTGTTGGCTGCTTCGTAGCCTGAGAAGTTTCTGATTCCTTTTGGGTATTTGGACTTTCCGTGCGTTGTGGATACGGAGTTCCTTCAGGCTGATGAGAAGTTTGAGAACTTCCGGGTTCTTGTGTATACTGACTTTGTGGTTGTTGAGTAGCTTCAGGACCCGTATCTTGTTGCGGAGCTTCAGAACTTCCTGGTCTCTGAGGAGACTTGGGACGTCCTGGTTCTTCAGGATCTATAGGAATTTCTGGTTGTTGTGTGGTCTCAGAATGGCCTGGTTGTTTTGTAGTTTTTGGACTTTCTGGTTGTTGTTGAGCATCTGCCGAATTTTTTGGTTTTTGTGTGGTTTCAAAATCGCCTGGCTGCTTAGGAGCTGCAGGACTTTCTGCTTGTTGGGATACTCGAGGACTTTCTGAATGTTGGGGAACCTGTTGACCCTCAGGGTTTTCAGAAACTTGAGGACTTGTTGGTAATTGTGAATAATAAGGATCTTCTGGTTTCTGAGGATCTTGAGAACTAGAAGGTAGCTGAGAACTTGCAGGGCTTGCTGGTTGCTGAGGATCTTGTGAACTTCCCTGTTGTTGAGGAAATTCAGGACTTCCAGGCTGTTTTGGATACTGGTTTTGTTGTTGTTGTGGAACTTGAGAATTTTCAGGTTGCTGAGGTGACTGAGAGACTCCAGAATCTTGAGGAGCTCTAGGATTTTCTGCTTCTTGAGGAGTTACATGACTTCCTGGTTGTTGTGCCCCTTCAGAACCTGTATTCTGTTGTGGAGCTTGAGGACTTCCATATTGTTGAGGATCCTTTGAGATACCAGGATCCTGAGGAGCTTGAGTATTTGCTGGCTGTTGTGGATACTGAGCACTCTCTGACTGCTGGGGACTTTGGAGATTTCTTTGTTGTAAAGGAGTTTGAGGGGTTCCGGGTTGCTGTGAAGTTTGAGGAGTGCCAGGTTGGTCAGGATATTGTGGACTTCCAGGTTGAAATGGAGATTTAGGGCTGCCAGGAAGTTGACTTTGTGGTTGTTGAGGATATTGATTTTGTGGTTTATTAGGATCTGAGCTTGTAGGTTGTTGAGGAACATGAGCATTTCCTGGTTGTAGGGGAGATTTTGGACTTTCTGGTTGATAAGGAGTTTGAGGACTGCCAGACTGTTGTGGATACTGACTTATTTGTTCTTTGGCTTCTGGGTTTGTGGTCTGTTGAGGAGCTTCAGGAGTTTCAGGACTACATGGTTGATCTGGATATTGACATTGCGGTTGTTGAGCTTCTGGTCGTGTGGGATATTGTTGAGGATCTTGAGAATTTTCAGGTTCTTGAGGAGATTGTGGATTTTCTGGTTGAGGAGAAGCCTGAGGGCCTCCTGGTTGTTGTGGATACTGACTATGTGGTTGTTTTGAAGTTTGAGAACTTCCTGGTTGTTGTGGATATGGAGTGTGTGGTTTTTGTGCATCTGGACTTCCAGGCTGTAAAGGTGAATGTGGG
>JABUQX010059031.1:15000-17500 GCA_015478945.1 Trachelipus rathkii | reverse complement strand
CTAACTACATCCATCACCTCTCTCCTCATCTCCTCAACATTTATTCCTCTGACATTTCATATACAGATACGATTCATACATTTTCGCCGAAGGATAGAAGGGCGCTTACTGCGATCACGACCTTCTCCGAGGCATGCATTAACATTCCTGGCAAAAGATAAGTGGTAGTAGGCAGCCAACCTAACTACCACCGTCCCTTAGTCGCCTTCTACGACACGCAGGACATACGATGTGGGCAATTTTTTCTCCCTACACGTATGGATATAAGGGATAGGGATGTCTGCAAGATGTTGTCTAGAAGAGAGGTGTGGATATAAGTATGTGTATATGATATGTTGTCTGGAGGATGAGTGTGGATATGAACGCATAACAGAAAGGCGAACCATTAGGCACTGGAATGTCATACATACCATAAGCAAAATGGGTATATATATATATATATATATATATATATATATATATATATATATATATATATATATATATATATATATATATATATATATATATATATATATATATATATAATATATATATATATATATATATATATATATATATATATATATATTTATATTATTATTATTATTATTATTATTATTATTATTATTATTATTATTATTATTATTATTATTATGTGTTTGTGTATTATTATTATTATTATTATTATTATTATTATTATTATTATTATTATTATTATTATTATTATTATTATTATTATTATTATTTGAGTTTTAATATTATTCAAAATTCTTAATATTTGTTCAATTAATCGGCAAAATAATCGGCGAAATTTGCCGATGACGATGACGATTTAAAAAAAATATGCCGATTTTTGCCGTGACGATGACGATGACGATTAATCGTCCCATCACTAATATATATATATATATATATATATATATATATATATATATATATATATATATATATATATATATATATATATATATATATATATATATATATATATATATATATATATATATATATATATATATATATATATATATATATATATATATATATATATATATATATATATATATATATATATATATATATATATATATATTATATATATATATATCTATATATATATATATAAATATATATATATATATATATATATATAAATATATATATATATATATATATATATATATAAATATATATATATATATATATTATATATATATATATATATATATATATATAATATATATATATAATAACATATATATATATATATATATATATATATATATATATATATATATATATATATATATATATATATATATATTAGATATATATATATATATATATATATATATATATATATATATATATATATATATATATATATATATATATATATATATATATATATATTTATATATATATATATATATATATTAATCAATGGCCGATATGTCCTGAGAGACGACGTGAAATTTTCCAAGTCTAGGAGAATGAGGATAATAGAATGAAGATTGCTTCTCTTTACAAAAAAATACATTCAAGAATGAGCATAGCGTTTAAGTTTTGGGGCCGGAGAACTGTATACAGAAAGGATGAGGTTGTGTGAAAAGAGGAAGAGTCACACGAACTTTCCTAAATGGAGATATTATATTCTAGAGTTCAGAGGAGTAGTGTCCATTGCAATAGCTGTAGTATAAGTAGAGTAATGCAACAGTTCCGAGAGCAAGAAAGAGATTGGAAAGAGTCAATGAGATTTGGAGAATTAAGGAGGCGAAAGGTGCTAGACTCCGCTTATTCAAAAAGAGCTGCAGTGTTAGTGGAACCACCTCTGAAATGTGATGCGAAGAAGGAAGTCACCCCTGTATAGAACAAGCAACTACGGTGAAGTAAAAAATTCATATAGGCGACTCAGAACACCAAAGGTATTTAGTGAGATAAAAAATGTGATACTTATAAGAAGGATTTGAGAAAGCCAAATACCAAAAGTATTAAGGACAAAAAAAGGTCTAAGTACAATTAGTTTTAAGATGTAGTTGAGTGAAAGATAATAGCAAGTAGTTAGATAAAAAAAAAACTGAATTATTTGAGGCATTGAAAAATGAAAACAACTATGCTTCCTCTGCCTCAATTAGAAATAAAAGATTAATGAAAGGTCAGTTTCCCCAAGGACGCCTTTCTGGCATCGCCTATTTGCTGTGGAGTAGGATGATTTTCAAGAACATAAAGAACAATGAAGGTTGGAATCGTCGCCGTAATTAAGAGTGGATAGGTAATAAAATGAGCAACAGAAGATCATTAATGGAAAATAGAAAGAAATAGGTGATATAACAGAACTTTGAGAAACACCATTATTGATATATTTAACGGATAAATTGTAGCCGTCTGCAAATTCAGTTGAGAGTGTCAGACTCTGTCAAAATCTTTCGATATGCCCAGTGCACATAGCATAAAATTCACCGAAAGGATGAGGGAAACAAATTCAGCAGTCGAGCGTTCATTAGGAAACCATACAGAC
>JABUQX010059031.1:0-2500 GCA_015478945.1 Trachelipus rathkii | reverse complement strand
ATTCTCTCCAGTTTAGGAGCGGTTTCTTGATAGGATTCCCTCCACCTTGTACAATTCAACGTCTTAAAAATAAAACTTCTACAAATTTGTCGACCCAAAAATAAGTTCAAACTTTCCTATCTCTTTCCTATTACCCATTAGAATATTTTAAGCATTCTTAGTTATAGTATTAAAATTTATCTTGGAATTCTCTTATCGCAAATTATAGTTGGTAGAGTGGTTTCAATGAAACTTGGTATTCTATTCTCATTGCCACATTTTTCCCCTCACACAGTTATTCTAGCAATGATACAAATGGTCTCGTCCTCTTTTGAACAAAGTACAGCTTTCTCATCTGGAAGGGTTTTACTCCTATCAATCCTTTGGAAAAGATCAAGTCCAAGGCTTAAATATCAATATAACCTGCTCTGTACTGCTTAACTCCATGCTAAGCGGCTGCATATACCAGAGATTTTTGCATTAGGTATGAATCTCTGTTGTTGTTGTTGTTGTTGTTGTTGTTGTTGTTGTTGATTTTTCACTTTATAACCTCTCCTTGAATAGGGCTTTACCCATAAATGGTGGATATATATATATATATATATATATATATATATATATATATATATATATAGATATATATATATATATATTATATATCTTATATATATATATATATATATAGAGAGAGAGAGAGAGAGAGAGAGAGAGAGAGAGAGAGAGAGAGAAGAGAGAGAGAGAGAGAGAGATAGAGAGAGAGAGAGAGAGAGAGAGAGAGAGAGAGAGAGAGAGAGAGAGAGAGAGAGAGAGAGAGAGAGAGAGAGAGAGAGAGAGAGAGAGAGAGAGAGAGAGAGAGAGAGAGAGAGACGCATCTGCATAAACTTGAACTTGAAACAAATATTCCTCAGGCATTTTAAGCTTTTATCCAACAATGTAAGTGAAAGTTTAATAAATTCCAAAAATAAATTTCTTAAAATTAATTTATTACAATTAATTTCGGTTAATTATTTATATTAAACGTTTTTATTGGTTAGTAAGCATATCAAATTGTATAATTATATCTATTTTACTAGAGAATGATAATTAATAAGGCCTATATTAAAAAAAAAAAAGAAAAAAAAAAAAAAGGCAAGAATTATATTAGGCAAAATCTTTGGGAGGAAATACTTCAACAGTGAACTCGAGAAAATACAAGTTTTGTATAGACGCCCGTCGAGTACCAGAAGCGTGTATATGTATGTATGTATATGTGAAACTAACAATGTATTACTACATTTTCAAGGTTAAGACTCGAAGCATATTAAAACTTGTTCTTAGAACTTGCTAAAAAAAAAGGTTAGATAAAAAAAAAAAAATTTCGCACTGAAATATGAAGACCAGTCACAACCATTTGTTATGATTTATAAATTAAATGTTTAAAATGAATTTATCTCTAAAAAAAAAAGGTTTATTTTGTCTATAATAAACTATTTAAGTTTCAAAAGTTTGACTTTCTGGTTTATGCAATTTTATTTATCAGCTTTGGAGTGGAGTATTTTGGGTGGTTGCTGTTGTCCGATTTTAAAACGATAATTTTAAATGACGTCATCAGCAATGTATAGAGAAGCGAGTTTTTGTTATTATTATCTCTTGAGAGAAACTTTCAATCAGACGCTCACACTTGAAATTCTAAGAAATGTAGATAAAAATGAAATAAATTGAAACCCTTCTACTAAAGTAAGGCAATAAAGAAAAAGAAATAAAAAATAAAAAAAAATTAAGACTGGGAACAAAGAAAATTTTTGAATATGTTTAAAATTTAAAAAAAAAAAAGAAAAGAGAAAATTAAATGAGCTAATAAAAATTGATATAGACAGGAGACGGTAAATAATAAGTTAATTATATATATTGGAATGTATGAAAACTAATGTAACATTTTCACTATATATAAAAAATAATTTATAAATAATAATAATAATAATAATAATAATAATAATAATAATAATAATAATAATAATAATAATAATAATAATAATAATAATAATAATAATAATAATAATAATAATAATAATAATAATAATAATAATAATAATAATAATAATAATAATAATAATAATAATAATAATAATAATAATAATAATAATAATGTAGAGATATAGGAATTTAGAATCACAATGCATAATAATAATAATTCAGAAAATTGGAAAATAATATTAATAATAATAATAATAATAATAATAATAATAATAATAATAATAATAATAATAATAATAATAATAATAATAATAATAATAATAATAATAATAATAATAATACCATTTATTAAGTTGGAATATAAAAGCAAAGCTTTACAAATTCCCACAACAAAATGCCTTTATTAATACAAAAATTTTGATTAACCATAGTCCTCGAGAACGGATGCCTCATAAGGTTCAAATTTCGGGTATTATATTTGAGTGACCAATTTAGTCTGTCCAAATAATCATAAAATAGTGCGCCTTCATTCAGCATAGAATGCATGAAGAGGCCAAGCTTAAACTCA
>JABUQX010059030.1:7500-21315 GCA_015478945.1 Trachelipus rathkii | reverse complement strand
ATTAAAATGAAACGACGCCAAGCTAAAAAAATATAAATCAGACCAAATATTGAATCGTTTAAAATATTCTCAGAAAATTTAAAAGTTTGTCATATGAAAAAAACTAACTAAGATTTGATTAAAACCTATCTATTGGTATGTGCTATTTAGAAGTTAATGAGTTAATAACTTTAATGTATGACTGTTTCATTTCCAATCATATCAAAAATAAGATATAATCACGAAAAGACAAAATTATTGTTTCACAGATACAGATGTTCATATGCTATTATGAATGAAATTCAGAAGAACGAAAAATAGTTAGGATAAACTGGAAGGGAAAGGGAATATAAATCTGTTCGAAACATCTGATTATCCAAAAGAGCATAAATTATATTCAGAAAAAAATAAAAAGGTATTGGGTAAAATGAAAGATGAAACAGCTGGAAAACTTGGATAACAGAATTTTGTAGGATAATTAAGCAAAAAAATTATATGCTTATAAAACATTAGAAAATAAAGAAATTAAAAAAGCTAAGGGAGTAAAGAAAAGCGTTATCAATCAAACGATTAACATTGATGACTATAAAAAGTACTATTTAAGGATATCCTTGCGGAAACTAAAAACTTTAATACACCCTATTTAGCTTATTGTATACTACACAAGCAAATAAAATAGCATTATCGAGAAATTATGATAAAATATATATATTTAGAAAATAATATGTATATGAAACAAATTAGCTTTAGGACATTATAGAATAAGTTTGTTGGCTCCAACTATAGATTACCTTTTAGTTATAAGTTAGAGTTAAGGAAAAATTAAAAAATATAAAGATAAAAAAAAGCATTAAAAACAACATGTTGAAGATGAAGATAAATTAGAATATAATAATTTAAATATAGAAGGGGGGCGTTTCACCCCCTTTTCAAAAACAAAAAAATAATAATAAATATTTAAATCCTCAAACTATCTTTATTAACGAATCAGGCTTATATTGTTTAATTTTTTCCAGAAAATTAAATTTGAAAGGGTGGCGTTTCACCACCCCATAAATTTTTTTTTCAAACGACGTATAATTTATATTAACGAATCGGGTTTATATTGTTTAATTTTTTCTAAAAAATTAAATTTGAAGGGGGTAGTGAAACAATACTTCCTTTAAAATTTTTTTCAAACGAAGTATAATTTATATTAACGAATCAGGTTTATACTGTTTAATTTTTCTAGAAAATTAAATTTGAAAGGGGCAGTGAAACACCACCCCATAAAAATTTTTTCAAACGAAGTATAATTTATATTAACGAATCGGGTTTATATTGTTTAATTTTTTCTTAAAAAATGTCTCAAGCGAAAATTTTTGAAAAATATATAAAAAATATTGTATGTTAGTTGTAAGTTAGAGTTAAGGAAAAAATATATTCAGGGGGTTCTTTGAATAATTATTATTATTTTTATCTTTTATTGGTTAATTATAAAAAAATAAAAAGAGCCCGTGTTTCACGGGGCCCTTTGAAATATTTTAAATTTTTTTTTGTTTTATATTTTTTTTATATCTTATATATATATATATATATATATATATATATATATATATATATATATATATATATATTATACCTATATATATATAATATATATATATACTATATAATATACTTATATATATATAGTATATATATATTATATGTATAATAATATATGTATATATATATAATATATATATATATATATATATATATATTTTATATATAGTATATATATACTATATATTATATTTAATATATATATATATATATATATTAAATAAAATAAATAAAATTAAATTTTTAGTAAATTTATATATATATAATTAATGTATATTTTGTATTTATTTATTATATCATATTATATATATAGATATATATATATATATATATATATATATATAATATTAATATATACTATATATATATATCTATATATATATATATTATATAGATATAGAGAGAGAAGAGAGAGAGCAGAGACGAGGAGTAGAGAGAAAGAGAGAGAGAGAGAGAGAGAACGAGCTGCCTTAAGGCAGTGCGCTAAAAAAAATGGTTTATTATTATTATTTTTTTAAAGTCTCTAACAAGTGGCTAAAAAGCCACTTGTTAAGTTTATTATTTTATTTTTTTTTTAAAAATTTCTAACAAGTGGCTAAAAAAGCCACTTGTTAAGTTTATTATTTTTTTTTTATTTATCATTTTTTTAACGTTTGTGTGTGTCCTTATGGACACACACGAAAAAGTTTATATATAAAATATTTTTATCATTTTTTTTTTGTAACGTTTTAAGGCCATGTGCCAGAATATACGTTTTGTGTATATATAAAATATATTTACAATGTATTAAAAAGAATACGCAAATAAAAATTATAATCTTTTAACGAATCTCGTAGAAAAACGCCTCGCAAAATCTGCGAGGCGTTTTTTTTAACGAAACGATTTTCAAAGGGGGGGGGCGTTTCGCCCCCCCTTTGAAATTGAAATAAAATTTAATTTTTTTTAGCGAATCTCGTAAAAAAAGCCTCGCGAAATCTGCGAGGCGTTTTTTTTAACGAAACGATTTTAAAAAAGGGGGCGGTGTTTCACCACCCCTTTTGAAAAACCTAAAACTACTAAATATAGTTTGACGCATCGCCAAAATAGCGACTCGTCAGATCAGGGTCAGTATTAAAAAAATCTAAAAATTCTTAATATAGTTTGTCATTATTTTTTCTCTATAATAAATAATGGAAAACATTTCTATCCAGTGGAAAGATGAGAATAGCAGAATTAATCAAAAACATCATTTCTAATTACCATCTCCTAATTGTAGAGCTCTAATAATTGGAGAGTCTGGATGCGGTAAAATGAATTTACTACTAAGAATGTTACTTATGGATAAGTGGTTAGATTATAATAATTTATTTGGTTTTGAAAAGTCTTTACACCAGCGAGAACATAAATTAATAAAATCAGGATTTGATAAAGAATATAATAAAAACGAAGTTCTTGAATTATTGAAGAAAGGAGAAGGTGATATCGATTCATTTATTAGAAATCTACCTAAAAAACGTAAAAAATCAAACTATAAGGTAGAATATTATGAAGATTCTTCCAAAATTCTAGACCCGAAACATGTTAACAAGAAGAAAAATTTATTTGTATTTGATGATATAATGAATGATTCAAATCAAAGTAAAGCTGAAGATTATTATACGAGAGGAAGACATAATAATACAAGCTCTATTTATATTAGTCAAAACTATTTTAAACTTCCTTGTCGAACAATACGATCCATAGCTAATGTGTTTATATTGTTCTCATTGCCTATAAAAGATTTAGTTAATATTTTTAATGATTTGATTTCAAAAGATATGACGTGAGAAGAATTTCGTAATCATTGTGAAACTGTTTGGAAAGAACCATTTGGTTACATTGTTATAAATAAAAAATTACCACCAGGAGAGGGAAGATGTCAAGCTAATTTTAAATCTATATATGTACCTAAAAATTTTTTCCTCTTAAATAAATGTATATTTACAATACTTTCTCGAAAAGTTCATATTGAAAAATTTCATTGAGAAAAATTCAATAAACTTAACCCTTGAAAATCATAAATATATTACTGAATTGAAATTTTTTTTAAAGACAGAAACTAGTTCAGGATTGTTAAATTCGGCGTTGAAGAAACTTCCTTTACCAGAAATGCATTTAAATTTACCTAATAATGTTCCATCTGAAAATATTGAAAAAGGATCGTTTAGGAATACAGGAAAATAATCATATTGTGGTCCAGGTACGAAAGTACAAAAAAGATTAAAAGAAGGATATAATGGTGTTAACAGTTTAGATAAGGCCTGTCAACAATATGATATAAATTATTTAAAATATAAAAATACGAAAAAGAGAAATGCGGCAGATGATTTATTAGCAAAACAAGCGAGTGAATTTGCGTTAGATCCTAATGAACCAGAGTAAGTTAGAAAAGACGCGAGATTAGTCACAGGAGTTATGGGAATGAAATCAAGACTCGAAAAGGGTTTACCATCAAAAAACGGGGTAAGAGCTCGCGAAATCGGGCTCTGAAAAATTGAGAGAATTATATTATAATCCTAAAACTGGATACTCAGGAATCAATGATTTAGTGCGAAAAAGCGGGTTATCTTCTAAGATAGTTAAGGACTGGTTAGATCATCAAAACGTTTACACATTGCATAAACCGATAAGACATAAATTTTTCAACGAAAGAGTTGATGGTCTCTAGTGTTGATGATCAATGGCAAGCTGATTTAGTAGACATGCAAAAATATGAAGCTCAGAATAAAAATATAAATTACATATTATCAGTTATCGATATATTTAGCAAGTTTAGCATTGGGCTGTTCCAATTAAAAGAAAACGGGTATGAAACAGCGGAGCGTTAAATATTTTTAAAGACAGAAATCCGAGAAAAATTACATGTACAGCTAATGGTCTTGAATTTATAAACAAACCGACCCAAAAACTTTTTTAAGAAACATGAAATACACTGGTTCGCTACAGAAAATGAAACTAAGAGCAAGTAGTTAGAAAGATTTAAAAGGACATTAAAAACTAAAATGTAGAAATACTGCCATTCATTGAATAATTATTTACTTCCATTTTAGTTAACAGAATTATAATACAAGCTATCATAAAAGTATTAAAATGTCTCCAGAGCAAGGATGACTTGCAAAGAATAAAAAATAGTGTATAAAAATTTATTTTCTAGTGCAAAGATTGACTTTAGAAAACCGAAATTTGGAATAGGAGACAGAGTTAGAATCAGTAGAAAGTGTATTTAAAGGATTTTAGGAAAAGATGCTTTCTTTGGGGACATTTAAAGACCATAGTATACTCTTTTTCCAATCGACAGCGTTGAAGGCATAAAATTAAGGATTATGAAGGGAATTGAAACGATCAAACAGACTCCTGGAATATTTGAACGAAATATGAAAGCGAATTATATGAAGTTGAAAAAATATTAAAGCGAAAAAGAGGTAAAGTACTCGTTAAATGGAAAGGATATGATACAACATCATGGATAAATAAAAAAGACTTAACAAAAGTTTAGAACGTGAAACGTCCTTATGAAACAGATATCCTATGTAAAACAGAACGTGAAACAGCTTTCTATTTCTGTTTCTGTTTCTGTTTCTGTTTCTGTTTCTGTTTCTGTTTCTGTGTAATGGGGTGGTTGAAATAGATAATAAATTGTAATGTCATAAACTTACTCTTCCAGCAGATAAATAATTCCTTGGCCAGGCCCCCGTGACAAGACAACCAACCAATAACACCTATTAAAATTCTCGAACCTATATCGTATTAGTATCCAGATCTCCTGTTGAATGAGTTATCGGCCTGTGCAGTATTGCAATGCAATTATAAACTCAAAACTCACCAACGTATCTCCCTGAAGATCATTCAAGTAATACAACGGTAGAACGGGTTCTTTTGTTTTATATTAGAACCAGCCCGTCAACAATATTCGTTATCAATGAATTTACCTGTGCAGATGATCAATGCTCTGATCATGAAATCAACGTCTTTGAGACCTAATATATTATTTGACTGAATATTTGAATAAATTAAGTAAACATAAACTTTTTCGAGAACAATAAGAAAAACCACTGGGATAATTTTAAAGAATACCTATTAATAAAAAAAATGATATATGTAATACGTTTTACAGAAAAGAAATAAGGCGTTGGCACAGTCAAGAATATATAGATAAAGTGTCCGAAGAGTATTTATTTATATACGACATTGCTGTGTTAATGCTGCAGCACCTGAAAGTTATTATTTTAACGTTTAAAATATTTTTGCAATTATAATTTTAATTTATATGGTATATGCAATATATACACTTATATGTGCATTTAATATATATTCAATCATATATTAACACACAAAAATATATCTTAACATTAAATTTATATAAATTCCCGGACCCAGATATATATATATATATTTATTATATATATAATTATTTATTATATAATATATATATTATGTATATATATTATATATAATATATATATATTATACTATATATATATATATATAGTATATATATATATATATATATTATATATATATATATATATAATATATATATATAATATAATATATATATTATATATATATATATTTATATATATATATATATATAATATATATATATATATTATATTATATTTAGTATATATATATATATATATATATATATATATAATACATTTAAATATATAGTGTGCCAAAATAGTATATAAATAATTTAAAATATATTATGTAAAAATATATATATAATTGAATAAAACAATCTTTAATATTTAACTTGAAAAATTATACACATCAAGAATTCACGTGAAGGTGTTCTGTTTGTCAATGTGAAACAATAGTGTGGAACAGCTGGATGCGTTTACACGTGTTATTCCAATGCAAAAGTTTGGCCTAATAGTATTAATAGTCTGTTGTGTTGAATGACAAAATACCAAGTATTAAAATATTAACCAAACGTTAATAAATAATAATGAGCTTT
Source organism: Trachelipus rathkii (assembly GCA_015478945.1). NCBI lineage: Eukaryota > Metazoa > Arthropoda > Malacostraca > Isopoda > Trachelipodidae > Trachelipus > Trachelipus rathkii. The sequence goes on along the minus strand of JABUQX010059030.1, from coordinate 14,768 downwards.
CAAATGCTTTATATAGTTACAAAAATATATTTGAACTTCGGAAAACTTTTAGAAAAATTATTTTATAATAAATAAAAGCTTACCTGCAGGCGACACACGGCAATGATATCGACTGCAACAATCCTTACCAATACATAAACGCAGACGACACACTTTGAAAATTTATGGACATAAGAAATATAATATAATCACAATTTCATTGAGAAGCACAAACCTGATTACATTAACCATTGAAAAAATATTATAGCAATATCACAACCTTGAAAATTTATATCACCATATTTATTTAAAATAAATACTAAATTTACTTTCGCAATAAATCACAAAACAATGCACTCCTGCATACGAAAATAAATTACTAACACATAAATAAAATTGATCGAGAAATATCTGACACGTAAGTACCAACTACACATCATCGGCCAACAGCAATAAGAGCGGAAAAGGTTGTAAAATATGCTCCTCCTTAGTATTTATACCAGCTTGAGTAACATAGATTACGATTGTTAGTCAATTAGAAATACATAAGAACAGTAGGTTGAATGATATATACATTAATTAATTGAAATAGTTAGAAAAAGTATATAGGTGACGTCTGAAGGGGAGGCGGGTTGGTATTTTCTTAGAGCATTTCAATAATTCCATAAGAAATAACAATCTTTCGTCCCATCAGAATGGAAAAGACTAACTGTAATCGGAGTTTTTGCGCTCCACACTATTTAACAAAATATTTATATTTTAATTTTAAGAAAAAATTATTTGTATATACTATATATATAATATATATATATATATATATATATATATATATATATATATATAATATAATATATATATATATATATATATATATATTATATATAATAATATATATATATAGTATAATATATATTATATATATATAAATCTTTACATAAAACCAATATATATATATATATATATATTATATATATATATATATATATATATATAATATATATATATATATATATATATATATATATATATATATATATATATATAATAATAACACACAGTTTCCTTTTAAAAATCGCTTTAACAAATAATAATAATAATAATAATAATAATAATAATAATAATAATAATAATAAAGCAGCTATAGCAACCACCAATGATATATCAGTTTTAAGAGTAATGCTCGTAAAACGAGTTTTCATTGGTGCTTACCACAAAGCTTCATATGTTCCTCATATAAATATTACATATATATATATATATATATATATATATATATATATATATATATATATATATATATATATATATATATATATATATATATATACGTTAGTTTGACTGGGCTATCGCGGTATACATGTTATGCAAAGGGAAAAGGGGTCATTGCAAGAGCAATATGGGATCTTTACTACATAAACAAATACATGAAACTTAATTTTATACACTTCATGTACACCGTGTTACATCTTTGGCCCACCAAACCTGAAGCAAATTGTTACAATTTTCCTTTATATACATGATGTTATAACATTGGTTTCATCTTGAAGCGCTCCTTCTTCTGTAGTTGCTTCTGAAGGCGAATCCAATGTCTCTTCGGCATACGATCTACTCAAATAATCAGCAATGACGTTGTCTCGTCCACTAATGTGGTTTAGGATAAATCTGAATCTTTGAAGGTAAAACGACCATCTCATTATCCTAGTATTCTCATATCTCTTTTTATTCATAGCTGTCAGAGGTCTATGATCAGACTGTAGGATAAATTCCTTTCCATAGAAGATTTATGGCTCGAAAACTCCTGATTGCCAGTTATAATCGCTAAGGCCTCCTGTCTCTAAAGTTGATTACCTTTGTGGGAGCTGACCAATTTCTGCTTCCATAAGCAAACAGGAGAAGAATTCGTCCGTCTTCCTGTAGGAGGATAAATCCCAGAGAAGTATCTGATGCGTCCACCTGTAGTGTAAATGTTTTCTCCAACTCTGGCATCTTTAAGATCGGCTTTGAGCTAACTCCTCTTTAAGTTTTCAAACGCATGCTTGATGTACTGACTCCCATTTGTTACCTCGTCGGTTTTCTCCCTTCTTCGTTAAATCGGTCAATGGCTCTGCGAGTTTCGCAAAATTCTTCACGAAGTCCTGATAGTAACCTATGAGCCCTAAGAATGACCTCACCTGCTTCTTATTCTTAGGTGGCTCCGTCTTCATAATTTTCACTACATTGTCTTTATTGCAATCCTTAGTGCATTTACCAATATAGTTGGGACCCAGAATTCAAACACTCGACGAAGCAAATTTCGCACGTTGTGGTCTGATGGTAAAACCTCCTCCTGGGTCTTTGTAGAACAATCTCAAGAGTGATCGTGTGTTCGCGCCAGGTCTGTGAATGGACGATGATATCATCGATATAGAAATCGACATCGTTAATCCCATCCAGGATCCTACGCATTGCCCTCACCAGCGTTGCACCGGCATTTACCATACAGAATGGTAGCTTGAGGTAGTGAAAGTGACCATCTTTGGTTGAAAAACTGGTTTTATGACAGTCTTCAGGCTTTATTTGAATTTGCCAATAGCCCTTGGCTAAATCAAGTTTTGTAAAAAACCTGACTTTGGCAAATTTAGTGAATAGGGTCTGAGTTGTGGTCATGGGCTCCGGATCGAATACTGTGATCCTGTTTAGGGCCCTGTAGTCGGAGCATACCCTCTTACTCCCGTCCTTCTTCTGGACAACGACCACTGGCGCTGAGTATGGCGACGTGGAGGGAACAATGATACCCATTCTGACCATTTTATCAGTCTCCTTCTTTAGTTCCGTCCGCGTCGTGAATGGTAACTTGTATGGCTTCAATCTGATTGGGGTATCGTCAATGAGGTCGATTGCATGATAGTCATTTTTCGCGGTGCCGGGCACATCTGTAAAAATTTCCTCATGCTTTTCCAGGATCTTCATCAACTCTCTCCTCATAGGATCTGTTATGTCCTCACTGACTTTTGGTGTCTGACAACTTCTCTTTCTGGATCGGCGTGGGAGCCATATACTACTAAATTAGTATTTTCTTCGTTCTCGGTGTCCAAGATCACCGCCGAAGCACCTATATTCTCCCGATGTTGGTCCATCTCTTTTTCTTCTTCCTCACTCTCCTCTCTCACAATATATTCCTTTAGTAGATTTATGTGATAAGTTTTTATCACATCTCCAACCTGTATCTTATAGTTGTCCTTGCCGTATAGTTCTACAACTGGGTACGGCCCGCCCCATCTCATGACCATCTTGTTACTTGAAGTTGGTAGGAGAACGAGAGCTAAGTCTCCTACTTTCAACTTTCTGATCTTTGCGCCTTTGTCATAGTATCTCTTTTGCGAAATTTGGGCTCTGGCTAAGTTTTCTCTAGCTAACTTTAGAGTTTCATTTAGCCTCTCTTGTAAATCAAATACATACCTGTAGGTTGACCTTGCCTCCTCAGGATTGATATCTCCTTCCCAAATTTCGTGTAATATTTGCATTGGACCCCGCACAGTCCTACCATACAGGAGCTCAAAAGGTGAGAATCCTGTGGAGTCCTGTGGGGCCTCCCTGTATGCAAACAGCAACGGCTCTATAAACTTATGCCATTTCCGTACTTGCTCATTGCACATCCGTTTGAGCATCCGCTTTAGGGTACCATTGAACTTCTCGGTGAGACCTTGGCTCATGGGGTGGTAGATACTGGAGAACTTTTGCTTTATGATTAGCATCTTCGTCACATCCCTCATTAAATCTGATGTAAATTGACGACCATTATCACTAAGTATCTCCTTCGGGACCCCCAACCTCATAAAAATGGATACCAGGCTTTCTGTAACCCTCTGCGCGGTTATGCTCTTAAGAGGAACTGCCTCAGGATAGCGCGTGGCGGCATCTACAAGGGTTAGGACATACTGATGCCCTTCTGAGATGGTGGTGAGATAGGTCCAATTAGGTCGATGATTACTCTTTGGAAAGGTTAATCTATGATCGGCATGGGGCAAAGAGGTACTTTCTTTACTAATCCTTTCGGGCACGTCCTTTGACATATGTCGCAGGAGTAACAGTGTTTAGTTACATCCTGGTATATGTTGGGCCAGAAGAACTGTTGGGTAATTTTACCCATTGTCTTCTTTACACCTTGATGACCACCGAAGACTTCATCATGTGCCACTTTCAGATCCTTACTCCTGTATTCTTTCGGTACAATCAAAGTAAATCTTTCCTGTTGGTTCTCCACAACTCTTTTGAATAATACTCCATCCTTCACAATATACTTATTCTCACCTTTCCCTACTGACCTCCATATCCTTTGCAGAGTAACATCATCTTTTTGTTTTCCTCGGAAAATTTCCCGATCATTTATAAGTTCCGTTACTTCTTCATCGTGAGCTACTTCTTCTTCACCCACAGCTGCTATCTTCTCTTCTATGGAACTTTGTATGTGAGGTGCTGTGTCACCTCTCCGTGACTCACCATCTTTTAAAGTACAGTCTGGTTCCTTAAACCTAAGTGTACTATTTACATCTGATGTCCCCTGGACATCCGGTACTCCTGTACCTTCCTCAACATTCTCTAGTGGTTTTATTAGGACACTAATTACCTCTTCTTCTGTAACCTCTTCATCCTTGGATGGACCTTGGGACTCTGTCATCACACACAATGATGGCTCAGTGGTTGGCTCGACATCTTTTCTGATGATGTCCAGAGATTGTGGTACTGACGGTTTCTCTCTAAAAATCTCTTCTTTCTCCAAACTCACCATTCCAAAATTATGATTAGTTTCTATAGACTCTCCCTGAGAATCTTCCTCAGCATTCTCGACGATGGGGAATAGCAAACTTCTATGGTTTTGCCCGTCCTTCTCAATATGAGGACCTCGACACACAGTCGTCTCCCACGCGAGGTTCGGCTGATACGGGGGTAATGCACCTCTGACATTCCCTATAACTAAGTCATAAACGACTTCCGGCAGCACTGCTGCGGCCGTCCTACCCACGTAATAAGGGGTGTCCACGTCAATTGTCGCGAGTGGAGCCTCTATCACCGTTCCGTCCAGCAATCTCATCGTCATGTTGTCACCAACATAACACTTCTTGGGTACGAATTTCTCTCGCACTACTACAAATTCACAACCACTATCTCGGAGTATCTTGACTCGATATCCATTCACCGTCCCATATGTTACAGGTAGGTGTGAAAATTTGTCATTTTCCACCTTCATCGTTTCAGTCAGGAGATTCGGCTCTTCACCTGAACCATTCAGGACTTTATTGCCGCTTTCAGAAACTCCGGACGCTGCCGTGTTCTTTCCTTCCTCCTTTTGTTTGCTGAAGTTGTTTTGTCCTCTACCACTACTGTTGAAATATGGAGGGGCTCTACAGTCTCTGGCGAGATGCCCTCTCCTCGAACACTTGTAGCGAGTGACCACAGCCCTAGGCTCACTGCTACCGCGACAATGATTTTGTCTGTCGCTATTTCCGCTATTGCTCTTATCTCTATTGCTAGTTGGTCTCGATATGCGTTGGTCGTTACTTTTATGATTATTATTCGTGAAATAACCACTGCCTCTCGATCTAAAATTATTACTGTTGTTGTGACTGCTTTTATCTGTGTGATTATGATTCCGTGCGTGACTACTAGATACAAACTTTAAATGATGAGCTTCCATATAACCTTCTGAACTGACAATGATTTCCTCTGGTACTTTCTTCTTCGTCTCCCTCAAATATGTAGCAAGTTCTTTCGGGACTGTATTCAAATACTTGTCGACTGAGAAAAATTCTATTAGATCATCAGGTGTCATCTTTACGTTAGCCGCGGTAATCCATTTCCTCAGAGCTTCAATAATTTTCTGCAGGTACACCCTAGGGTTATCATCCTCCGTAGGACTCATATTCTTGTATTTGGCGCCGTACCCACTTTCTGTGAGACCGTACCTTATTAGCAGAGCTCTTTTCAGGTTATCGTAATTTTTCAATTCTTCAACAGTCAAATTGTTGAATACTTTGACCGCTTTACTTGTAAGGAATGACCCTAAAACTAATGCTTGCTTCTCCTTAGGGATGTCATTCGCCTCCGCTTGCTTTTCAAACATTAGCAAGTATTCCTCAATGTCGTTCAACTTCTCATCAAAGAATGGAAGCTTTAATTTCGGGTATTTGTTAGCGTAGGAAGTGCCATGGCTACTTTGAGTGCTTTGAGAAGCTATTGTTGCGTCATGCTGACGTTGTCTGTCATCAGCATCCAACTTCATCTGCAGCATTCTCTCCTCTGCTTCTCTTGCATCTTTCTCTGCCTCTAACTTAACTCTTTGAGCTTCAGCTTCAACCATAGCTTTTTCAACTCCAGCTTCAGCCTCAAGCTTAGTTTTTTCCTTTTCAGCTTCAAGCTTAGCTTTCTCTCTTTCAGCTTCAAACTTGGCTTTCTCCCTTTCATCTTCAAGCCTAGTTTTCTCCCTTTCAGCTTCAAACTTGGCTTTCTCACTTTCATCTTCAAGCCTAGTTTTCTCCCTTTCAGCTTCCAGCTTAGCTTTCTCCCTTCGCTCTTCTGTTTCAAGCGCTAACTTTTTCTCCTCTAAAGCAGCAGCTATCTTCTGTTGTTCAATCTCCGCTTCCTTAGCTAGTCTCTCCTTCAACATGTTAGCAGCTTCCTTACCCGATAAACCCAATGACTTACACATCTCCACAAATTCAGTGTTAGAAGCCATTGTTATAATAGTTTTACTCAAAATCAACTACAAAATATACTGTTTGTCAAAAAAGTCACTTTTTAGCGCACGAATCACAATCACTTTTTCTTACAAAATTTCGAAATTTGCTTTCACTGATACACGCATGAAAACAAATTTATTTCAACAAAATTATTTATATATATATATATAATATATATATATATTAATATATATAAATATACATAAATATATAATATATATATATATATATAATATATATATATATATATATATATATATATATATATATATATATATATATATACAGGCTTTAACAATTCGTAGTAAAATTTACCAAAATCTTGTGGGAAAATAGTATTTTCGACCCAAGACCCAAAACGAGTAAAAGTCGAGATTACGAAAATCACTATTTTCGCTTCACGCAACTTTGCAAATTTTACTCCTATCTAAACAATATTAATTATATATATATATATATACTATATATATATTTATATATATATATATATATATATATTATATAAATATATATATATATTATAATATATAATAATATATATAATATATATATATATATTATATATATACTATA
>JABUQX010059030.1:0-2500 GCA_015478945.1 Trachelipus rathkii | reverse complement strand
TCTTAAAATAAACTTTAAGCATAATCAGTCATTGAATAAACTTTTAGGATTTAGATGGGGTATCATTGAAGGAATCGGTGAACATGAAGGTGAAAATACTGTTAATATTTTATCAGTAAATTCTATTTTAGTTAATTGTGATATTATAGAAAGTTCATATCTCAATGGAGTGCAAGAACCAGTTTTGTATAGTTTCTTTCCTGATGTTCCCCCTGCCGGTTACAATTCCAACTATTAATTCAATTCATATTTGACTTACTGATCAAAATCATAAACCATTGAATCTTCGAGGAGAAATAATAACTATTCGATTACATTTAAAATCAACATAAACTTTTTTTCTCTATAATAAATGGATCATAATTTAAATTGGAAGGAATCTTTAGAAACGGATGAATCGTGATGTATAGAGGAATTTGTGAATATCGAGACTATTGAACCTTAACAGGGAGCTAATTTAAATAAAATCCGCTGATATAGAATTATCAGCTTCAACAATCCAAGATCAATTTGTACTTACCTTCTAGAAGTTTATATTTATATCGAAGGGCTTTAAAAAAAGGAATACGGATCAGATATTTGAGAAGGAATCAGCCTGGAACTGAACTGGAGCAGGAAAAAGAATATACATAAATTTAATTAACTAAACGGAATTATAGTATCTTATTTTCGAAGAGTTGATTTTACGCAATTGGAAATGAAAAATTGAAGGATATTAGTCCTGGACAGCGATCAAACTATAAGAAGGACTCTTTAACATATCCTATGAATATTCAGAAGCGATGGAATTTTAATGTGGGCTCCTGATAAATGTGAAAAAATATGTCCAAAATTTAAGTAATCCTGGTTACATGGGAACACATTACTTATTTAAAAAACTCACTCCGAATTTTAGCACCAAGAGACTCCCTATTTACTTTAAATCATATTATTCGGCATGTGTTGTACACCAAATCCTATGCATAAAGTAATATCTAATGGAATTAACAACATCGTCTAACTTCAAGAGAACCTAGAGACACTATGATAATGATGTCTTACTCCAGTTAAAATTCTCAGATAAAAACGATGCCATGACATTTATAAAGTTCCAGATGATGAAAGTTATTTATCGAGAGAAGTGAGCTGTGCAGAAAGTTTCCACATGGTAACCCTTACTTATAAATATATGGGAATAAAATTACAATTAATGATGTTCTGACAACACAAATTGTTGACTCAACATAATCTGAGATATCCTTTAAACGACAGTGTAATCTGTCTAGAAGTAAATCGAGACAAAAACAATTCCGATAGGAATTAAATGTACAGCCGAATCAGAAAAACGAGAGTTTAATTTTAGCATCTTCAGAATAGCAAAGGACGATGAATCAAATTATGCAATACTAACGCACAAAACCATATATTTAATCATTGTAGTAAACTTAGCCCCATATCTTTCACCACAAACTACAATTAAAACAGATAAATCCAGCAAATGGATCTTCACGCTTGATTTAATGAAAATTATTTACTACCTTAAAAAATGCTTTTCAGATTATTTTTATCAGTGACTTCATAAAGAAAATTGTTCGATTACTTCGAACAGAATACCGGAACTTACCTCACTGCTAGTATAGATTAAGCTAGACAATTCTGAAAAAGATTAAAAAACTCGGTCAGGTATCAAAATACGAGCAAACTTTTTAAGAAGAATATATCAAAACCTACAATAGCTTATACATTAGTATTATCAGATCGGATTTTGAAATTAGAATCTGATGGGAATAAAATGAATATCGTTTATTAGTTTTTTCTCTTAAATAAATGAGGTATTATTGTGATTCATTGTAGGAAAATAACAAATACTGAAAATGTTCAAAAGTTATGACTCTAAAAGTGAGTAGGTCTTAGAGGTACATGCTTAGAATGTGGAAGATTAAAAACTCAATTTACTTCTAATAAAATATAAATTAAAAAAATGTTATTATATATAAAATTTTATAAATAATTTTTTTCCTTTTTTTAATTATCGTAAATTAAGAATAGGTGGGATGCGCTGCGCATCCCACCTATTCTTAATTTACGATAATTAAAAAAAGGAAAAAAATTATTTATAAAATTTTATATATAATAACATTTTTTTCATTTATATAACATATATAAGAACGATTTTCTTCCTAAATAAATGGCTTACAACGATATGAAAGTATATCTTACACCGAATCAGGTAAAGAAGTTAAACAACGCAGTAAATAAAAAATCTTCTATATCATTTAGAATTAATCCAAAGGATAAAGGAAATATATCTCTTCTCTTAACTTCAGAACGCAAATAAAGTTAAATTTTTAAAAGGCGTTACCTATATACTACTTTAATTTAAAGATTAAGCATATCACAGTAACAGCCGTTGATAAAACACGAGGATTTTAATACTAACACTTCCAATGTATTATGGCTGCAAGGCAATCGTTCTCTGGCTGGTGGAGCTAGTGGCTTTAGCCAAAGACATCTCGTGGCA
>JABUQX010059029.1:7500-10000 GCA_015478945.1 Trachelipus rathkii | reverse complement strand
TTCTCTCTAACTGGTTTGAAAAATCATCAAGAAAACGGATTGAAATTTCTTTGTTTCTTCTCATTTAACATTGATTCTGCCACGAGACAATCTCATTTCTTCATTAATTAATAAAAAGCTTAAGTTCTGCTGCAAATACCAAAATGTTTACATTTTTTTTTCGATGTCTTCGCGAAAATCTTTCAAAGAAAGCATATTTTCAATATAAGTACGAGCAGTTGATGTCACTAATGATGGAGATTGCAATATAGTACTAAATGGAAGAGTGAAGACGAAAAAGTTTCAATCATAATTAAACTTATAATTAATTCACTAGTGATTACAGGTTTCAAAAGATTTTAAGTTTTTGAGGAAGGTTCAATATCTTGATCCATCTCTAAGTTCCTTTAAAGCTTCAACAATTAGTTAAAAAACTTTACTAAGTCGTAACAATCATGGTAACTTTCCACCCACCTTGTTTCCTAACTTCGGGTTAGTTTTATCCACTTAGGCTTTAGGAAATTAAAATAATTAAAATACTGAAGTTATCCGCCTAGGTGACATAAAATAGTGCCCAGTTGTTTTCACTGTGTCAATACTTTCTAATATGTTCTTCTTCTTGTGAATATGAACAACAAATATACATACAATCCCACTTTATATTTCGGCTGTTTGAAAACCTCTTAAAGCTTTCTTCATTACTGCTGCGCCATTTTCGTAGTTGTTCAGTCAGAAAGTTAGTTTATTTCAACCCTTGTAGTATTACCTCCCCTAGAGAATCTTCTTTTGTTGCTTTCAACAGACCCTAAACCTAAAAAAATCTTCACGAACGGCAAATGGGTTTTCCTCATATGTATTAATATATGCTCATCATTTGCTTTGATTATTATTTTTATTATTCTTAATCAAAATTAAGTGACACATGTCATCAAAAACTTTGATAGCTTAAATAATTTCGATGGGGTGGGGTGGTTCAGACCCCCTGAACCTCTCCTGTCTATGGATTGATCTAAAGTACCTGATATATATATATATATATATAATATATAATATATATATATATATATATATATATATATATATATATATATATATATATATATATATATATATATATATATATATATATATATATCATCAAACTCCAGAAATTGATGCAACTTTTATTTCAATTCAAAATAGTGAAAATCTATTTTCCTTAACACTAAACACTTTTCTCCACAGAAAATGCAATATTTTTTTTTCAGGTTGATCTTCTTAACGCTCTTTCTGACCCTTTGAAATTGTAATTCTCTAACCTTTCTTCTTCTTTTATCCCTAATCTAGTTTCTTACGAAACGCAATTACTGTTTTAGATTCTTTTAAGGTGAACGCGCTCGAACCTTTGCCTTTAATATCACTTTAGACGAATACGAAGCTATTCCTACTTCTCCCATCTCTATCGAGCTCATTTGTGCTTAGAGAATATCATTGGCTCTCGTCACAGGTGGGTTCGCTTGTCTTGAGCTCGTTACAGCCTGAAGGGCAGTATTTTGTCTGTCCGGAGGGACGGCATATGCCCTTCGTTGGTGAGGTCAACTCTCAAAAAACAAAAATCAAAAAAAATATTGTGTTTAACATTATAATTTCCGTGCTTCTCAAAACTTGTGCCACCAAAGTTGCACCCTGCCTTGGTAAGCTATTTTTTCTCTGCCCAATCGTTTCCTCCTGTTGAAATTCTGCAATGGTTCAACCTATGTTAGAAAATAGCTCCCCTCTCATTCCCCTAACAATCTTCCTCATTCCTCTAAAAATCTTCCTATCAGTTTAACTTCTGCTCTTTTTCAAACTTAAGAGTCTATCACTAAGAGGAAGATTTAGGAAGATTATTTCTAATCATATCCATGATTACCGGTATGGCTTATATTAGGAACTCCCGACTAGTTCTTCACTTTCCCTACTTTCACAACCTTGGTTTTCTGCTCTTCTTCATTTCGGTAAATCTTTTCTTCAAGCTGTTTTTCTTCTTTATCTTTTTGTTAACTATAAAATTGACTGGTTTAATGCAATAACATTTTTCAAAAAAATATTATCAATTTGATTCTTGTGTTTTATGTGGGAGGAAGATATTAAGCGACAGAAAAGTTGGGGAAATGAAGAATTAATATGAGAGAGAGAGAGAGAGAGAGAGAGAGAGAGAGAGAGAGAGAGAGAGAGAGAGAGAGAGAGAGAGAGAGAGAGAGAGAGAGAGAGAGAGAGAGAGAGAGAATGAAAGGTAATAACGAAACAGTGATAATCTAATAAAATTTTATTTAAAATTTTTAAAATATTCAATTTAAGTATCTATTAAGAAATTTGTTTAAGCTTAAATCTAAAGTTATAAGCATTGAAGTAAATACTGATATAACAGTTTTCAAGCGTAAAGAAATTATTGAAGAATTAACCTTTTAAGATAATCAGTATAGAAACAAGAATTAATAACTAATAAGGGAATCCTTTATTAAAGATTTATTTAAAAAAAAATTGGTTCCTACATGTACAT
>JABUQX010059028.1:47500-58230 GCA_015478945.1 Trachelipus rathkii | reverse complement strand
AGAGAGATTATATATATATATATATATAATATATCTATATTGTAATTTAAGATAAAGGGGCTAAATGTAAGTTTCTTAAATTGCGATGCTACGAAAGCTGCTACCGTTAGTAAAGAATAATGATGGATTATAAAGATTCAATTATCTTGATAAAATTCTTGTCGAACAGATAAGTGGGCAAATAAATTTTTACATTAATAGTAAAAAAGTGCAAGGTTCTTCATTTAGGTAACTCAAATAAAAGATTTAACTACAATATGAATGGGTTGGCTTGAGTCTGTGGACCAAAAAAAAAAGATTTAGATGTGAGTATTAGCAGCAATCTGAAACTAACTATCAGTGTTTGGAAGCAAGGAATAAAGCTAATAATATGCTAAGTATAATAAATCGCAATATGGTTTACAAAACTTAGAAAGTTATAAGTAGCTGTATAATAGCTATTTTAGGTCAATATTAGAGTATTGCGCACAGGTTTGGGCCCCATATTTAAGGAAAGACATAGAAAGAGTGCAACGTAGAGCAACAGGGATGATTTCTGGCTTTGAGGGTAGGAGCTATGAGGAGAGGGAAGGAGTTAGGAATGTTTTCATTAGAAAGGCGATTTTCATTTCGTGTATTTTGTAGCTGATGGAGGAATGTTGCACATGTCAAGTCGGGAGTAATTTTGAAAAAAATGGTAAAAATTTAAACTACAATGTCAAAAACAAAGATTTTGAAAATGAAAATTCTTAAGGAATGACCACAGCCACAGAAAAACATTCGAAAACCACGTTTAGAGGTCAAAAGAAGCTACGGTTTGCTTTTTTCCCATCATAATTGTCTCAAAATTAAGAATATTATGTCCATTTTTAGGGTGGGTGAAAATTGGGCTTAGCGTGAACCGAATATTGGATCCCTGCCCTTTTATTGAAGTAATAAATATTATTATAATATTATATATATATATAATTATATATATGGATATATATATATATCTATATTATATATATATATTATATTATATTAATATATATATATATATATATGTATATATATATATCTATATATATTAATATATATATAATATATATATATATATATATATTATATATATATATATATATATATATTTATATATTATATATATATATATATATAATATAATAAACAAAAAAAATATATATATACCGGCATATATATATATATATATATATATATAATATATATATATATATATATATATATAATAATATTTATTATTATATATATTATATATATATATATAATATTATATATAATATATATATATATATATATATATATATATATATATATATATATATATATTATATAATAATTATCATTATCATTCACCCACCTTCTCTCCCAAGACTGGGGGTAAGGTGCGTCGCATGCACTGGAACAGAAAAGTGGTAGAATAATATGACGAAAGTCGAAAAGAAAGCCCAGCCTTACCGCCCCTTTATACCTTTTAGTGAGAATCGTCGCATTAAGAAATTCATGGGACCGCGACAGGCCCTCACTATGGCATCTGCGCCAATGAGGGTTTATCCCTTAACCTAGGTGGGCCACAACCATACTCACTCACAAAACCACCCCATTCACTCCTATTATGTATCTTTCTTCTCGCCTCTGCTAAACTAAGAATTTCTCTCCTTAGGAATTGTCTTGCTGCTTCAATTCTACTTTTTCCTCGGTCTCCCCAGCCGGTCGATTCCCAGCTACTCACCACTATACATCCTCTTAACCAACCAACTATCATCCATCACAATGGCTAAATCATCACAACGTTTGCACTGATATTCTCATCTACCTTTTCGTTCCACCACACCTATCTGATACGTTCATTTCTCATTTTATTAATTCTTCTCACCCCTAACAGCCCCTAAGATTGTCGCATCTGAACACATTGTCTTTAGATCTATTCCGTCTATTCAGACCATAGTTCTCTCTACTATACATTAAAGCAGGTAACAACAAACGCTCATATATATATATATATATATAATTATGATATATATATTTATATATATATTATATATATATATATTATATATATATATATATATATATATATATATATATATATATATATATTATATATAAATATGTTTTCAGAGGTGGGGTCGGGGTCGGAGTCGGAGTCGGAGTCGAGTCGGAATTTTCAAAGGGTGGAGTCGGAGTCGGAGTCGGAGTCGGAGTCGGTAATTTTGAAGAGGGTTGGAGTCGGAGTCGAGTCGGAGTCGAAAATTTTTGAACCGACTCCACAACCCTGTTAACTCATATGTTTTAACTGGCTTTTTAACTGTTTTAACTAATGATTTTTATTGCACTAAAGCTCCATTATGCTTTACTGGTTTAAAACTCATATATTTTTAACATTATGTTTTTTTTTTATATTTTTTATTTTATTTTTATTATATTCTTAATTATTTTCATTTTTATTTTTATATTTTTTTTTTTTATTCTTTTTTTTTCATTTTAACTATATTTTATTATATTTTTAATATTTACTTTTATTTTTATTTTTTATTATTAATTTTTATTATTTTTATTTTGATTTTGTAATTTTTATTTTTATTTGTTTTTTTTTATTATTTTTACTTTTTTTATTTTTTTTTTATTATTATTTTTATTTAATTTATTTTTATTTTTATTATTTTATTATTATTATTTTATTTTATTATTATTTTTTATATTATAACTTAGTATTATTTACTTCATGCCTATTGTTATTCTATTATTTAAGCCACCACACACAACACACACACACACACACACACCGACACCCAACACCCACACACACACACACACCACACACACACTCACTTACACAGATAAAGTATAATTTTATTAAAGCATTTTATTTTTATTTTTATTATTTAATACTTAGTGTTATTTACTTCAATGCCTATTGTTATTATTATTTAGAAACACACATACACACACCACACACACACACACACACACACACAGCACACACACAAGACACACCACACACGCACTCAGCTTACACACTAAACGTATAATTTTAAAACATTTTTTATGTTTTTAATTAAACCGTACATTTATATTACTCATTCAAATATACCTAAAAATAATTTCAAAGTTTCTTAAAACTTCTATAATAAATCAATCATTATCTCTTTGAACAAAGAATTTATTATCAACTGTTAATACTTTTTGTTTATAATTTTATAACTATCAAGTTTTAAAATATTTTTACTAAATTTTATGAAATTTTTATAAACATATATTTTACGTACCTTAAGGTATAAATCAGTAAATGCAGCTAAGGCAACCCTAGCACCCCTCTACACCAAGCTATGGCACGTTTTGTTCTATTGACTTACTGCTTTATATCATCTTTAGCCATGTAATAAGTATAATAAAAATAAGTTCTTCTTCTCTGTTAACATAACTGTATTTTATTAAAATAATTCTAAGTTTTTATTTAAAAAATAACAATTTATTTTTACCTTTATATTATTCGCTCGATGTTAACTAAAAATTTTCAAAGTTTTTTAAATAATTCGGATTTTCTTTATTTTTATCTATGTCATTGACAATCCGAACGAGAAAACACACACCGCACTCTTACAGATACGAACTGACGCTCATCTCTTTCTGTAACATGTGTTGAAATAACTACTTTAGGCTAAATTTTAAGGATAAGCCTTTTTGTACCCGGGGCGATTTAGGCCCTAATTACAGGTCAAAATATATTTCAACTGAACCTTTTTCTGTAAAATGTGGTGCAATAACTACGTTAGGCCTAAATTTAGGCATAAATTTAGGATAAACCTTTTTTGTATCCCGGGCTGATTTAAGCCTAATACCGGGTCAAAAGGTAATTCCAGTATAGACAAGAATCGAGAATCAATGGTTATTATTAATTTTATAATTTATATCAAACTGGAAAACATGCTGGATCGGTAGATCCTTTAAGCAGGTAAAGAGGAAATGTTTTTACCTTTCTGTGAGTGGAACGGAGTAATCCTTATCTCTATATGAGCTCGTATGTGATTGGCCGAAGAATTATTTTTTCGCTTTCTGCCTTTTAGGTATGTAAAAACATGTTTTTTCATATCCTGAGCCTTATCTGGGATTGGATGAAAATTATCTTAGTTCTTTAAACTTATATTTGAGAAGGTGTGTTTTAGATCCAAACTCATTTTAAAATCATACTCGTTTTGGCTGTTAAGCGGTGCACAAGTTCTCTGATTTGTAATAAAAGTGTTCTATTTTCACTAAGTGTATATCATGATTCACCTTAACATGTATACCGCAATACAAGACATTGTCCAGTGGGAAATCAAGATCCCCGGAAGTAGGGTTTCATTCTTTATAAAAGAAAGCGCCGCTGGATTTGAATTTCAAGTGTGCTACCGGATCAATCAACATGTTATAATCCAGCGTATTTTCGTGAGTCAGATGAAAAAATTACTTTGTATAAGTAATCCAACTGAAAGAGTGGTCTTACAGAATACTTTAAAACAAGCTCAGCTTAACTGGACGAAAGTCTTATTTAACCTGTGCGAAGAAACCAGCGATAAGCAACTTACTCTATCATTTTATAAACATCAAAACATAATCAGTTGGAAGTTAGATTATGGGAAAGAAATAATGAAACAGCCGTATTTGAACTACATGATTTGGATCTACATTCAGGCTAATGCACCGCTTGAAATATATGTTGAGGTACGTAGGCGAAATGTTAATGAGATGAAGAAGAGCATATGTGTTATCTAATTACGTAACGTAATTCATTACATGTTATACAGAATACTACGCATTTAGAAACTCTGATCAGATGATCTACGCGCCCATCATCGATGCTTTCTAAGTTCTTATAGACGTACAGAAATTCATTATATACTTAGAAAACAATGGCAAGAAAGTATCTATGCAGGTGATCCAGAATGTAAATATACTATGATATCTGAGCGGGAACTTTTTACATATGTGTTAACTGAAGGTATTATTGTGCACACAAACAAATTGTTATTTGTAATTGTTTTGCAAAGAATTTAGAAGAAAATGAGGAGAGATTTTAAGAATAAGGGTTTAGTGGAAATGGAAAAAAGTTTGAAGTTAATTTTCATAAAATTTGATATGGTTCATAATTACTACACTAATTACTGCTCATTAGTAATGTAAAGCTTTTGTCATATACTACACCATTACATATATTAAATATTATATATATAATATTTATATATTATATATATATATATATATATATATATATATATATTATATATATATATATAATATAAATATATAAAATCATTGTAAAGCTAATGATTATTAAATTTCTAATTATATAGTAAAGTTTTTATTATCCCTATTTTTACTTTCTTAAATAAAGATTTACATGTATGTTAAAGAGTTGTGTATATAAAAGTTCTATGAAGCTAAGCTATACATATAGTTTAATAAACCGAACGCCTGAGGATCAGGATATGAAAAAATGTTTTAGCATACCTAAAGGCAGAAAGGCGAAAAATAATTTCTCGGCGCATCACATACGAGCTCATATAAGAGATAAGGATTACTCCGTCACTCACAAGAAAGGTAAAGCATTTCGCTTCTGCTTAAAGGATCTTACCGATCCAGCATGTTTCAGTTTGAAATATATTTATAAAATAATAATAACATTGATTCTCGATTCTTGTCTATACTGGAATTACCTTTTGACCCAGTATTAGGCTTAAATCAACCTGGGATACAAAAAGTTTATCCTAAATTTATGCTAAATTTGACATTGATAGTTATTGCACAATTTTACAGGAAAAGGTCAGTTTGAAATATATTTTGACTTGGTATTAGGCTAAATCGCCCCGGGGTAAAAAAGGCTTATCCCTAAATTTAGGCTAAAGGTAGTTATTTCACACATTTTAACAGAGAGAGAGAGGTCAGTTTCGTATCTGTAAGGAGTGCGGGTTGTTGTGTTTTCTCGTGTCGGATTGTCAATGTACATAGATAATAATAAAGAAAATCCGAATTATTTAAAAAACTTTGAAATATTTTTAGTTAACATCGAGCGAATAATATAAATGTAAGTGAATAATTGTTATTTTTAAATAAAATCTAGAATGATTTTAATAAAATACATGTTATGTTAACAGTGAAGAACTTATTTTGTTATTTTATACTTATTACATGGCTAAAAATGATGTAAAGCAGTAAGTCAATAGAACAAAACGTGGCATGGCTTGGTGTAGAGGGGTGCTAGGGGGCTTTGCCTTAACTGATTTACTGATTATTGCTTTAAGTAGTTAAAATATGTTTTTTAATAAAATTTCATAAATTTTAGTAAAAATTTTTAAAACTTGATATTTATAAAATTTATAAACAAAAAGTATTAACAGTTAATAATAAATTCTTTGTTCAAAGATAATGATTGATTTATTATAGAAGTTTTAAGAAACTTTGAAATAATTTTAGTTATATTTGAATGAGTAATATAAATGTACGTGTTTAATTAAAATAAAATGTTTTAATAAATTATACGTTATATGTGTAAGGTGAGTGTGCGTGTGTGTGTGTGTGTGTGTGTGTGTGTGTGTGTGTGTTGTGTGTGTGTGTGTTGTGTTATAAATAATAATAACCAATAGGCATGAAGTAAATAACACTAAGTTATAATAAAAATAAAAATAAATGTTTTAATAAATTATTACGTTAATGTGTAAATGAGTGTGCGTTTGTTGTGTGTGGTGTGTGTGTATGTGTGTGTGTGTGGGTGTGTGTGTGTGTGTGTGTGTGTGTGTGTGTGTGTTAATAATAGAATAACAATAGGCGTGAAGTATAATAATAAATAATTATAATAATTAAAAATAATAATAAAATAAAATAAATAATACTATATAATAAAAATAAAAATTAAATAATAAAAGTAATATAAATTAATAGAAAAAAATAGAGAAATGATAAAAAGAATAAAAATAAATAAAATAAAATAATAAAAATAAAAATAAAAATAAAAATAATAAAAATAAAAAAATAAAATAAAATAAAAGAATAAAATAAAATAAAAATAAGAATTAAAAATAAAATACAAAAATAAAATAGAAAAATAAAAATATTATAAACTAATAAAAATATCAAGGTATGTAATTTTAATAAATATGATTTAAAGCAGTAAAGCATATGGGTGTTAAAGCAGTTAAACATATGAGTTTAAAGCAGTAAAGCAGTAAAACATATGAGTTAAAGCAGTAAAGCAGTAAAACAAAAGCATACTAATCCGCTTGTTGCTATGTAACACCTCTATTGATTTATTGATTTACTGCTTTAAGGTATGTAATGTTAATAAATATATGAGTTAAACAGTAAAACATATGAGTTAAGCAGTAAAGCAGTAAACAAAAGCATACTAACCCTTGTTGCTATGTAACACCTCTGTTGATTTACTGATTTACTCGCTTTATAGGAAAGCAGTAAAGCATTGAGTTAAAGCAGTAAAACATATGAGTTTAAAGCAGTACAGCAGTAAAATAAAAGCATACTATATCGTTAGGTGTTAGCTTAACCCTCTATTGGAATTTACTGATTTACTGCTTAAGGTATGTAATGTTAATGTTTTAAATAAAATTTCGTACATTGTAAGTAAAATGAAATGATATATATCAGCACTCTCTGGTTTTTCGCTTCTTTACATACAATTTTTAAAATTTTATAATTAAAAAGTATTTAGTAAAAATAATATAAAAGAAATAATGTTAATAAATATATGTGTTAATTATAATAATAGGTCTGAAATGAGTTACAGTTTTAGGATTCGCGAAAATGTTTTTAATAAAAAATGTTTAAGTATGAAATAAAAATGAATGACTCATAGTATATATATTTTTCATATGCGCGGGAATATTGCGCCCGCGGCGCACGCGGCGGCGGTTCGCGCGGCAATATTGCGCTGCGGGCGCACAGCGGCGGCGGAAACGCGGAAATATTGCCCTGCGGGCGGCGCGCGCGGGCGGGAACGAGCTGGTGCGCACCTGAGGGTGCCGGTGGTCGTGGGCATGACGTGTAGGGATATGCTGCGTCCCTGGTTGTTCAGCTTATGTCTTAGGGTAGACATTAATATTAAATCTGTTTCTTGGATGTAGGGTCGAGATGACGTCATCAAAGTTGAATCATCAATATAGGTGGTATCAAGATGCCGTCCATCAAAGATGATCATCAAGATGAACCTTCAAGTTGAACCAACAAGTTGAAGTCATCAAAGTTGAGCCAACAAAATTGAACCATCAAAGTTGAGCCAACAAAGTTGAGCCATCAAAGATGAGGCATCAAAATATCGAGAGTGTGTGTATATCTGTGTGTATCTGTGTGTGAGTGAGTGTAAGTGTATATGGGCTAGTGTAAGTGTCTATGGCTAGTGTAAGTGCTTATAAGTGTATAGTGTGTATGTATGTAGTGGTAAGTTGTCTATGGTGGAGTGTGAGTTAGTGTAATGGGCTAGTGTAAGTGTCTGTGAGAGTGTAAGTGCTAATAAGTGTCATAGTGTGTATAAGTGTCATAGTGGAAATGTGCGTATAAGTGTTCGTAGATGTACGTGTGTATAAGTGTAATTGTAAGTGTAAGTGCTCTATGGCTGAGTGTATAAGTGTAAGTGTATGTGTGTAGGGGAGAGTGTAAGTGTCTAAGGGTGGGTGTATGTGTGTATAAGTAGCCTAGCGGTTGTGCGTGTGTGTGTCTGTGTATGTAAGTATATAATATATATATATTATATTATATATTATATATAATATATATATATATATATATATATTATATATATATATATAATATATATATATATATAATATATATATATAAGGCTATAAGTGTTAGAAAAGAATAACCATAGTAGGAGGCATGCGCTAGCAATCTTGTAATATCACCAATCGTTCCTCATACATTATAAACTAGGTTTTAGATAGCCCATATTAGGGCTAATTCGGGGCTCAGGGGAGGCTAGAAAAGGCTTTGAAAAAAGGCACCCAGTTGGCACTATGTGGCACTCAGTTGGCATATGTGGCACTCAGTTGGCAACTATGTGGCACTCACTTGCACTGCATTGGCACTCATTGCATCACTTGGCCACTGCACCTGGCACTCATCTATACTCATAGACACTATTGAGCATCCCCAGATACTCCTTACGGTGATTGGGAACCATCAAAGTTGAACCATCAATAAATCTGAGTCATATCAAAAAAAGCACAAGGTCGAAAAAGATACATGTCAAACCTGTACCCTGGTAATACAAAAGGGTTGACGAAAAAATTTGGTTCTCAAATTGCCCCCTGGAAACCAACGGGTTGGTCGGAAAATAGGGCTTGCCGAAAATTAGGGTGGCCAATAATTAGGGTTGGCTCAAATTGATCCATGGAAGACGCAAAGGGTTGGCAAGTGTGTTTGTACGTGGTATAAGTGTCAATGTAAGTGTAAGTATCATGGTTGAGTGAAGTGGTCATAGTGAATGTATGTATAAAGTGTAAGTGTGTGTGTGTGTATGTGTGTGTGTGTGTGTGTGTGGGCGCGCACGCGTGTGTAGATGTGACCGAAATATCAAAAAATAGGGCTAAGCCCCTAAAGGGTGGCCAAAATTAGGGTGGCCAAAATTGACCCATGGAAGACCAAAGGGTTGGTCGAAAAAATTAGGGTGGGACACGTACAACGGTTGCTTACGCAACCGTTTGGCGCAACCCTTCTTCGAAGGGTTGCAAAAATTAG
Organism: Trachelipus rathkii; assembly: GCA_015478945.1. NCBI lineage: Eukaryota > Metazoa > Arthropoda > Malacostraca > Isopoda > Trachelipodidae > Trachelipus > Trachelipus rathkii. Next base: position 48,507 of record JABUQX010059028.1, on the reverse strand, counting down.
GTGTGCCGAAAAATTAGGGTTGCCAAAAAATTAGGGGTTGCAAAATGCACCCTGGATACAAAAGGGTTGGCGAAAAATAGGTCTAGGCCAAAAAAGGTCTAGGCCAAAAAGGTCAAGGCCCCAAAAAGGTCAAGGCCCAAAAAGGTCAAGGGCAGGTAAAAATTTGGGCTCAAAAAAAGGTCAAGGCCAAAAAGGTCAGGAGCAGGTAAAAAAATTTAGGTCCAATATGTACCCCCTACTACTTTAGTTAATTGGAATTTCCTACGTCTGTAAAACACTAAATTTTTTGTTATCCTAATATTTTGCTATTAATATTATTATTGCTATTAATAATATTATTAATATTACTATTTTATTTATTAAATATATTTCTAATTCTCACACCATGAAAAGTATTTTGATTTACTTACGGGTGTGTTATATTTCTTTCCACAACTGATGAATACACTTGGGTATTACATTTAAATTCAGGCGAAGCTGCCAAAAACGCTATCGGAATGAAAAATTGCATTATTTATATATATATAATATATATATATATATATATATATATATATATATATATATATATATATATATATATATTATTTATATGCTTATATCTATATTATAGTATATATTATAATATATATATATATATATATATATATATATATACCCGGTGCGTTACGACTGAGCTATCCTCCAAGCCAAAAAACTTGGATTCAAGAACAGTTATAAAGCAACCGAGCTCCCTTCAAGGCGACATCACCAGGTGTCCAGGTATATTGTCCTCATTCTTTATATTGTAGATGTTAAATATTCATAATAATCGCAATTATATAAGATGTTAAAGAAAGAACATATAACATAACATCTTATATAATTGGATTATATGGCAATATTTAACATCTACAATATAAAGAACGAGGATAGTACAGGCTTGGCACCCTGGTGATGTCGCTGAAGGGAGCTCGGTTGGCTTTATAAGAGTTTTGAATCCGGTTTTTGGCTTGGAGGATAGCTCA